>PVLA01008294.1:0-90699 GCA_004027455.1 Hydrochoerus hydrochaeris
TCACCAAGGCCTCACAGCCACAACACTCAGGCTAAGTCATGTTTTGTTACCCAATTTGGTTCCTAATTCCTTACATTCTATTAATTATCTTTTTTACAGCAGGACTCCTGACAGTCTTTCCTAAAGACTCCCATATCATGCGTAAGATTGTCTTCATGCTGTTCTACGTGATGACTGTCTTAGTTCTCTCTACCCTCAGCTGTTTAGTCAAACGTGAGATCCCTGAGGGTCTAGGCTCTTATCTCCCTTATAGTGACACAGCCACAGCTCTCCCACCCCTCTTATTCTTTCCAGCTCAACTCCTGGATCAGAGACAAGCCCTGCCTACCCACACTTTTAATTTTTACCCTTTCAGATAGGATAATAATCACCTCTCATAACTTCACTCCTCCTAACCCCATACTTATTCATCAGGACCTCACTGTGGTCCTGATGAAATGGCATATATAAATCAAAGGCACCTTTCCTTCTACCTCCCTTAGATCCTTACATATGATAGTGGCCTTACTCCTCATAGCACCTTGTGTCTTTGTTTTACCAGTCTAAGATGCGGGCATTCACCAGTGATGAAGTTGTCCTGGCTAAAACACCTGGAACCAGCTTCTACATGGTCATCAACCATCATCCTATCAACCTTCCTAAACCCCAATATGGCACCCCCTTTCAGCAAGGAGTAGTAAGAGAGAGACTTTGCCCTTTTCCTCACAATAAAAAGAGGGGAATGAAAGGATTTTGCCCTAGAATAAATTACTGTACGGCCATGGCAGTGGACTAACATGGCAGAAGACCAAAGCAGGAATGCCTACCACTTCCTGCTTCTTCCTCAGCCCTAATTGCAATTCACCTTCCTGTTTGTGCATGCAGAGGGTTCCAATCAGCTCCTCACTTGTCATCTATGCCCACCCTAAGCACTGCCCTGGGTCGGAGGTTATATGTACATCTCATGCCCCAAGGTCCAGTCAGAGAATGCCAGGCTTCTGTAGCCATGGAGTTCCCTCCACCTCCTTGTAATAAAAGCTTTTATATTTTTTTCTTTCTTATTGCGCCAAAAACCTAACACTAAGCATCTCTAAAGAAGACATAGATAAAAAAAAAAATAGAGCATAGGAAAATGAGGGAAACCTTGAATGAACAATATAAGAAAGATTTAGAATACATGAAATAGATTCAAAGAAATATCCAGAAATTAGAGACTCCAGGGAAAGCTGACAAAGCTACTTGACAGAAACTGAAGATAGACTTTCAGATACTGAAGACAGTACAGCAGCTAGTGATTGGGAAAGAAAAGATCTTTAAAAAAAAAAACAGGAAATAATTCAATGGCCACAAGACAACAGTCAACACAAATCACATCAAGAGACTATTTATTGAAGTAATAGCTGAGAATTTCCCAAGTATGGGAAAAGGATGTGACATACAGATTACTGAGGCATACAGAACTCCAACTAGCCATAATCAAAATATATCTACACCCAGGCATATAATAATCAAGATTCCAGAAATTCAGCACAAGAACGGAATATTAAAAGCTGTTAGAGAAAAGAAGCAGATCACATATAAAGGAAAACCCATCAGAATCACAACAGACTTCTCAACACAAACCATCAGGTCAAGAAGAGTTTGGAGTGAAGTATTTCAAGTCCTGAAACAAAACCCAGAGTGATGTACCTTGCAAAACTATCTTTAAAAATTAATGGAGAAGGGCTGGGGATTTAGCTCAGTGGCACAAGCGCTTGCCAGGCAAGTGTGAGGTCGTGAGTTGGATCCCTGGTACAAAAAAAAAAATAGCACAAGTTCCAGGAACACTGGCAGTCAGGGGTCACCAAATTGAATAGACAATTGGGAAACATAGGCAGCCAATGGCAGGAAAATAGCATGGCAGAGATGAGCCAGAGCATGTTGGCCATAACCATTAATGTAGGTGGCCTCAATTCACCAATAAAAAGTAACACAGGAAGAGTGGATCAGGAGACAAGATCTATCAATATGCTTATACAGGAAATACATTTAACTCAAAAGGAAATTCATAGACTGAAAGTCAAAGGAGACAGAACAATGCTGTATGTGACAGGGAACCAGAAAAAAGCAGGGGTAGCTTGCCCATCAACTGCAGAATGGCTAAGATAAGGCATTTTTATACAATGGAAAGAAAGCTACTCAGTTACAAAGAAAGATAACCTTGAGGCTCTGGTAGGTAAATGGATAGAGTTTCAGATCATACTCATGGGTGAAATGGTTCAGAGTCACATGGGTGAATATTGTGTTGTCTCCCCAGTATAAAAAACTAAAGGAGTTAGTGGGATTCAAAATGCACAATAGATATTATGAAAGTGAAAGGGGAGGACATGTCCAAAAAAGGAAGGCAGTGGCCACTGTTAATCTATTATCATGTTTTGAAACTCTGTATTGTTTTTTCATTGTTCTGTTTAGCTTGGCCTTATTCTGTTTTGTTTTGTTTGATTTTATTATATTTGATGGCATGGGCAGCTATTTCAAAGATAACAAAATGTGAGCATGGGCAGAGAGAACTAGCAGATCCACCTCTGGCGGCCAGTCTCCACCATCAGAAAGCTTGCTTTCTGTGGGCAGCCAACAAGAGCAGGGACATGCAGCCAGGTAAGCCCCATGCATCTGTAGACCACCATTAGAAGCCTTTGCTTCCTTTGGGCAGCCATCACCCACCAGGAAAATCATACAAACACACTCCTCTAGGTGCCTGCCACTATCATCTGAGTGCCAGTGTGGACACACAGGCTGAGAAGCAGCTCCATCACCACACACCCCTGGCCATTAAGGAAGCCCCAGTATAGCTGCACAGGTCTGGAGAAACCTGCCTCATGTCCTGCTACCTCCTGTAAACCTGGGGTCAGAGGAACCCACCTATCTGTCCCATCCCCCTACACTATGGAGGGGCTGCCAATGTGGGAAGTGCCTGGGGCCCCACAACCAGCTTGTTGGGAGGAATCCAGGAGAATGTCAAGATGAAGGAGCAAAAGGCAATCTCAGACCTGCAGCCCACACAGAACAAGTCTGGGAGATACAGTCATGGAAGAAAATGGAAGTCACACAGATGAAATCTCCCAGAGGATAGCAACTGAAGTAAAGAAACAACTTCATGAGATTGTAAAAGTAACCAAATCAGAAATAATGTCTCAGGAAAAAGAAGACATCACAAACATAATGAAAGAATTGTTCAGCATATCTAAAGAAGTCATAGATAAAAAAGAGGAGGAAGCAATGAGTCATCCTTCATAGAAAGCGGTGTGAACAAGCCATGGATGTGCCAGGGAGAAAACAAGTCAATGTCTCCCCAAAAATCAGCAATGCTGGAACTTGGAGGTCCGACCAAGAAAGCAATGAGTCAACCTTCCTGATAAGTGGCACACATGCAGGAAGAGAATAAATCAGTGTCTCCTGTGAACTTACTGGTGTGCAACCTGAGAATTAAATATCCTGTGCCCTCCACCCCCACTAGCAGTTGGATGGTTTCAAGGTCAGCCGGAGTTGATAGCAACTAAGGTACATAAAGCAACTAAATGCTTGTACTGTTTGGTTGATTATGCTGACGTGGGGCCAGAGGTCTGACTATATGCAATATAGCAAATATGGGGGATTTCCTCCTATCTTGTCTTTGAAGGCCAATATTGTTTTCACTGTTTTGCTTTGTTCTAATTAATTGTTTTGCTCTATTCCATATTCTGTTTTTGGTTTGATTTTGCTATACCTGATTGAATGGACTACTGTAAAGATAACAGGATATACTATGATAGTTATTGTTATCCCGGTATCCTGCTTTGAAGTTCTGTACCAATTTCACTGCATTGTTCTGACTGGCTTTGTTCTGTCTTGTTTTGTTGTATTTCACTATCTTTAAAATAAATAAATAAATACAAGCATAGGAAAATGATGGAAACCTTGCATATAAAAAGGAGTTACAACGCATGAAATAGATTCAAAAAGATATCTAAGAAATTAAAAGTCAATCAAAAGCTGGTGGGACCACTTAATGGAGACTGAAAATAGCCTTTCAATCCTTGAAGACAGCATTGCAACTAGTGATCATAAAAGGAAAGCTCTCTTAAAAATAACAAGGAACCAGGAAGTAACAATTCAATGGCTGCAAGACAACGCAAAGTAACATAATTTAAGAATGATGGGTGTCAAAGAAAAAGCAGGAGTCAACACAAATCACATAAAGAGACTATTTATTGAAGTAATAGCTGAGAATTTCCCAAGTATGGGAAAAGGGTGTGACATACAAATTACTGAGGCATACAGAACTCCATCTAGCCATAATCAAAAATAAATCTACACCCATACATATAATAATCAAGATCCCAGAAATTCAGCACAAGAACGGAATATTAAAAGCTGTTAGAGAAAAGAAGCAGATCACCTATAAAGGAAAACTAAGCAGGAAAACAGCAGACTTGTGAACATGAACCATTAAGTCAAGAAGAGTTTGGAGTAAAGTGTTTCAAATCCTGAAAGAAAATAACTTCCAACCCAGATTGATGTAACTTGCAAAACTATCTTTCAAAGTTGATGGAAAAATAGGATACTTCCATGATAAAGAACAACTGAAGGAATTCATGACCACTAAACCAACCCTACAGAGAGTGCTGGACAATATTCTAGAGTGAAATAAAGATGACCATGGTTCCAGGAACAGCAGCAGGGGGAATTGCCAAATGGGGAAGGGTGGAGGGTCAACAGCAGGAGGATAGCATGGCAGAGACAAACCAATGTATGCTGGTCATGGCCATTGATGTAGATGGTCTCAATTCAGCAATAAAAGGGTAACTTGCCCATCTACTTCAGAATATATAAGAAAGATATGGTATTTTCATACAATGGAAAGCTACTCAGCTATAAAGTAGGATAATCTCGAGGCTCTTGTAGGTAAATGGATGCAAGTGGAGATCATGTTCATGTGTGAAAAAGTTTGAACTCATACAGGTGAACCCTAGTATAAAAAACAAGAAGTTAGTGGGATCCAAAAAGCACAATAGATATTATAAAAGTGATAGGGGAGGAAATACCTAGGAGGGGAATTTATATATAAATGTTAATTTCTTATTGTCTTTTTTTTTTATCGGTACAGGGGGATCAAACTGTCTTCACAGTTTTATTAGGTTAGGTTTTGTTCTGTCTCATTTTGTTAGATTTTACTGTGCCTGATGGTATAGGCAGCTATTTAGAACATAATGGGATGTATTATGGTAATCATGGTTGGTTTGTTTTGAAGTCCTATAATGGTTTCATTCATTCGTTTAATTGGTTATATTGTTTTGTTTAGATTTTATTATATGTGATGGCCTGAACAGCTATTCCGAAGAAAATGAGACATTATGGTAGCCTTTGCTGATTTCCTATCATCTTGTTTTGAAGTCCTATAATGCTTTTATTTGTTTTGATTGGTTTTATTGTTGCATTTTGATTTTATTACATATAATAGTATGGACAACTGTTTCGAAGAAAACAAGACACTATGGTAACCACTGTTCATTTCCTGTTATCTGGTTTTGAAGTCCTGCAATGCTTTCATTCTTTTGATTGGTTTTATACTATTTTGTTATGTTTGATATTATTGTGTGAAGGTATGGACCACTATTTCAAAAAAAACAAGAGACATTACAGTAGCCACTGTTGATATCCTGTTGTCTTATTTTGAAGTTCTGTGTTGCTTGCATTGTTCTGTTCTGATTTGCTTTGTTGTTCTTTAAAATTTAAAAAAAAATGTATTATGGTAGCCATTACTGATTTCCTATTGTTTCCAACCTCAATATTGCTTTTATTCCAGTTTGTTTTGACTTTATTATGTCTGATAATATATGCAGCTACTTTGAAGATAATAAGAGGCATATGATAGTCATTGTTATCTTCCTATTATCTTGAAGTCCTGTATTGCTTTGTTTTGATTGGTTTCATTGTTGTTTTGATTTTATTGTCTGATGAATGGGCAGTTATTTTGAAGATAATAGGCATTATGTTAGTCATTACTGATTTCCTTTCATCTTGTTTTGAGGTCCTGTATCGTGTTATTGTTTTACTCTGATTGACTCTATTGTTTTATTTCACTTGGTTTTATTTTCTTCAAAATAAAAAAAGTGTGAAATTGAAATAAATTTAACTGTGGAAACTAAGAAAGTAGAAACTTTTAAAAGTAGAAACTTTTAAAAGCTATAAACTAATTAATATAAAATAAAATGAAAACAAAAGTTTCTTTGAGACAAACATTTAACAGGTTTAAGAAAAAAAAGAGGAAAAAAATATAGAGAGGATCCAGGCACAGTGGTGTATGCCTGTAGTTTCAGACCTTAGGAAACTGAAACAAGATTACAAAGTCCTGCCTGGCCGATTATTGAGATCCTTTCTCACAATAAAAAGGGAATGCAGTTCAATGTGCAGGCCAAGAGTTTTAATCCCCAATACCACAAAAAGGAAAAGGAAAAAAATACAAAGCTGGGGAAATAGTTCCACTACTTCCAGAGTACAAGTTTAGAATGTGTGAGGTTGGGCTGGGGATGTAAGTCAGCAACAAAACACCTGCCTGCAAAGCACAAGGTCCTGAATACAATAACCACCCACCCCCAAAATATATATATATACACACAATTCATTTAAGGTAAAGACCAATCAGTATATATATGAAATAGAACATGTAAGGTCTAGGTTCAACCCCAGGATGATGAAAAATTCCAAAACTCACATGTGGTGTTGATTGTTGTAATCTATACTTGGGGTATGTCAGCACACAATTTGAACCATGAATAATCAATAATAGGGAAGAAATTAAATCTCACTCTTCAAGTTTGCTTTTATTGTTTTTGAGGCAATGCCTCTCGATGTAGTCCAAGCTGGTCTCAAATTCATCCTCTTGCTCTAGACTCCCAAGTACAGAGATTACAAATATGTGAATCACACCTAGTTGTTTTTTGTTTTTTTTAAGATAGGGTCTTGCTATATACTACAGGTTAGTCTTGAACTCGCTATGTAGCCCATGCTGGCCACAAATTTACAGTGACTCTTTTGCCTTAGCCTACCCAATGCTGGGATTACAGGTATTCACTGCCACACTCAGCTCAAATTTTATACAGCTTAATATCCAGTCTCTTTTCCTCCCGGAGGTCAGCAGATGGGGCCTTCTACTGACCTAATCAGATCATCTAATGATCTCATCAGTTGGTCTTTCTCAGTGTCCCATTGTCATCTTATCATAAACTCAGGTGTATGCCAAATATGAACCACCGCCACAGACTATGCAGGGGACTGAGTTAATTAAAACTAAAATTAGCAGACATCCTGCTGTGCAAGTTCCCTCTCATGCTAGCTTTTTATGATGAACATGAGTTTTTTTATGAACACATGAGTTTTATCAAGTGCTTCCACAAGCTGTAGACTATAAATTGTAGTGACTAATAGGAATGCAAATAATTATCTGTAAATATTCAGATTTCCCTTCTGCACTGTAGAAAGAGTACTTGTCTCCACCTGTATATTTAATTTGAATATTTCTTTACTTCATATCAATTTGTACTTTTTCTTTGAAACATCATAGGGTACATCTGGCCTGGCTCCTGTACCGCCTGAGTTATATCTGCAACATTTTGAATTTTGTATCTGGATGAGAGACATGATTTTACCTCTTTTGAAAATTATCTTCTCTCAGGGAAAAATAATGTAAGATTTTTTGTGCTTATTTTTATAAAGTACAATTCATTTAAGGTAAAGACTAATCAGTAAACCACGAGTAATTCAAGCCAGGTAAGACTAGAAACAGAATAAAAACACAGAATAGAGGATTGGTGGCAACTTTTTTCAGTGACTGAACATGAAGGGGAAAATAAGGTCAAACTTTTTAAGCACCACTCAGAGACACTACAAGGAGAACATTTAGGGGGAAAAAAAGATACTTTTCCTTAGATCTCTTAAAGTAAAAGAGGCATATGCTAGAATATAGATACAATTACTGTCAGAACACATAAAAGCAAGGTTTTTTTGTTTGGTTTTTGTTTTTTTGAGACAGGGCCTTGCTATGTAGTTCTGGCTGGCCTCAAACTCCATGATCCTCCTGCCTCAGCCTACCAACTACTGGGGATTTCAGGTTTGCAATACCACGCCTAGCAAGATCAGTGTTAAACTCTGAACTGGTTATCATCCTTCAAACAATGTAAAAATTTTTTTAAACTTTTTTTTTTGGTGTGTATGGTACCAGGCCATAAACCCAAGGCCTGATGCATGCTAGACAAGTGTGCTCCCATTGAGCCACAGCACCAATCCTTGTCCTTTCACTTTTTTACTATATGTTTATAGTTCATGAAGTTTACAATTATCTTGTGGAGTGCTTACAAGTATAGTTTCTTTTTTAGTCCATTCCCCCTTCCCTCTCATCTCCTCCAACTCTCCTATGCCATTTTTCATTCTTGTTGATAATATTAATCTTAGTTCACTAGGGTTTATCATGTTTAAATTAACTGAGATTATTAGGCTTCCACATTGGCATATCTTTATTCTATTTATTTTCCCCTTCCCCTCCTCTTCACCCCTGTGCTTTCTCCCTTGGACCACTTCTCTATTGCAAGAGATCTATCTCCTTGTCCCCTTCTATCCACCCTTATTAGTTGTACTTTGCCTCACTCAATTGAGAGACACCATATACTGTTCAAGCTGGTGTATCTAGTTTATTTCACTCGACATTGTATTTTCCAGGTGCATCCACTGTCCGATTGTTTCATGACTGTCATTCTTTACAGCATAGTAGTATTCCATTATACACAAATATATTTTCTTTATTCAATCAATTGTTGATGGATATATAGGCTTTTTCTAGGATTCAGCTATTACAAGTCGTGCTACTTTAAACATTGGTATGCATGTAACAGGCTTTCTTAAGCTTCTGTGGAAAGACACCTAGCAGGGGGATCATAGGGTCACATGGGATTTCTTTTTTTAATCATCTTTATATATGTATTCACCTTACTTCTAGACATTTCCTGTTACATTTTTACTAAAATAAAGCACAATGTCTTCATCTTATTGAGCATTTAATGACCTAAAATTCAAGGCACTTTACACATTTTAAAATACATTAATAAAAGTAACTTTACTTCTCAAACATACCTTTGTAGAGCAAAGTGGAAGAAAGGTAAATAGCCTCACTTTAAAACAATTAGCACTCACAATAAAACTAAAGGAAGACCCATGTACAGTTAATTCACAAAGAGGACAATTACATTTAAAGATGGATCCCATAAGTGATATTAATGTTCTCAATACACCATTTAAACTATTCTTTAACATATTTTGGCAAAATAAAAGTCAGCAAAGCAATTGCATCTGAAAGCCAATATTCTTATCAACTGATTTTTAATTTTTTAAACAATATAAACAACAGATCTTTTGGGATCTTCAACATATTAGAAATAAAATTATTTAACTTTCAACAATATGACTCAAAAGCAAAGATCAATGTCATTAATATTTCAGCAATAATAAGTGGAAGAACAAATTTCTCAATAGTGGATTGCCAAAGTCCTGCATCTTAACAGCTATCAGTTTTTTAAAAACCTATACACACAACAAACTTGAGTAAATGCTTAATCACATGTATCTACCAACTCTTCAAATTGAACATAGTATCTACTGCAATCATGTAATAAAAACTTCAAAAAAAATATTACATAAAATAAAAACAATGAAAGCTCAAACATCTGCATTAGTTTCAGTAAATTAAAAAAACTACTGAATCAAGTAACAAATACTGTGGGGAAAAGTGTTTTCAACGACAGTGAAATGAGTAGGTGATGGGATTGTGGTGACATGGTACCACTCTTTTTTCCCACCTTGCCCCCAGATTTTCAGAAGAAACCAGAGAGAAGTAAAAGTTGAGAATTTCAAAAGAAAAATAGCCTTGTGGACCTGTAGGAGTGAAAACAAAAGATATTACAAACTATCGTAACCCTAAGACAACCACTGCTGCTGACTATCCCTTACCTGAGGATGCATACAAAGACCAAGCTACTTTTTCCTCATCACCTTTGACTAATGAGACAATGACATTTGGCAGTGTCCTTCCCCGGGTGCTGCTCTCTGGTGTGACTTCAGAACCACGATCCTGAGCCTGTGACAACTTTCTCACCAGTCTTGTGTCTGAGCCTACATCCTACATCAAAAGGGAGAATCCCATGATCTGCAAAGATGAAGGACCAAGAGAGCTGGTACCAAGAGCTAACAGTAGCCCAGACTCCAGCTATCACACCTTGGTAGCAAGACAGAAGAATTGAAACAGCAGAACCAAAATGCTCTGGAACAGTTGGAAAAAAGAAGTAATCTCAACAGAAGTTGACAAAAGAGTAGGTGGCTCTACAGGAAAAGCTGTAGTTTCATATTCAGACCATAAATATTATGATGTCTCAGAAGGAAGAATTACACATGACCATGCCTGATGTTCATTAAGCAGCCTGCTAATAGCAGAAGTCTGAGGAATTTGCCATCTACCTGATATCATTCTGTCTTGGATGGAGTGGCAGGAGGTGGCAAACACAAGGAATCAACTGAAGAGCTTGAGGCCCTCAGGCTGGAGTTGTCCAAGAACAAAAGCAATGAGCACCTGAAGCTGCAAAACTCAGAATTGTAAGATCTTCATAAAGAACAGGATCTGACCTACCAAGGTCAAAAGCAAGGAAACTAAGAAGCTACAGTACCAACAGAACCCTGGAGACAAAACGACAGGATGTGACACTTCCAGGATAGGATCCAGGAACAGAAAAGGAGTAAGAGGAAAAGCTGAGACATCTAAACGATGGCTTGAGTGATGTGTAGATACTGTTTCAACAATAGACATATCCTTCCAACTTAAGGTGTTATTACCATAATACAGGAAAACAGAAGCTGAACTAAAAGAAACAAAGTAAAATAGGCTACAAAATCTCAAGTTTTATAAAAAACAAAACCAGCAAAGAAGCTAGCTTGAACTGTCTAAACATGAAAACCACTGCACTGATTTAAGGTCTTGTTTTACATTTGTGAATTCCATTCTTTTATTAGCAATAATTTTCTGTTATAAAAAACTGACATTTCCTGCTGTTTTCATCAGTCACATTTTCATTGTCTAGCAGAATGCTTCCATGTGGTTGTATAATGCCTCAATTTTAGAACTCTTCTAGAATATGTAATAATGTCTGTGCAATTTGTGGTAGGAATCAAATGATTTGGGTTACTCAAAAGTAGCCATACTATCCCATAAAGTTCCAGAAACTAAGAGAAGTCACATAGTCCTTGAAGATAAAGAACAAATTTTCTGAAATCTGAGCCTCTCAAAGTTTCAAAAATAAAATTGTGAACAAATTTAAATATCTCCTTATTGTAAATTGTTCTCTAATACTATTTAGTAAGTTATTTATTCAACCGCTTCTTTAGATCCTGAAGGTGTTCCATATTAATATCCTGTAACGCAAGTACCACTGCTTTACACAAGGAAGGATTAAATGAAATAGTCATCAAACAGCACAAATCTATTAGATCTCTCTGACATTTCTGTAAGCCTTCCAGGAACTTTTGATATTTAGGAGGAACCTTTTTTAACTGTTTCATTTCTAGTACTGAAAACCCTATTAAACTGGTAAGTATTTCATCTACAAAGTTTACGTCTAGATATGCAGTGCCATCAGAAATCTTAGCAGTTACACTCCAAATGCCACCAGAACTTGAGAGATTGCCAGTCAAAGTTACAATAAATGCTTTGACCTTCACAGTTGTAATTTCCTTTGGTTTGCTGGCCATTAGAATAGACAGATAAGTGAAGGGTGGAGAATACAAATCTGTGCCAACAGAAAGATTAGCGCTACTCTCTGACTTTACAGAACACTCCTGTAAGTGGGGACCATGTTCATTAGAATCCTGTAAACTCTTAACTGGCTCTCTTTTTAATATTTTATCATTTAAAAAATGTCCATCCAAACTGCTGATAGTTTGTTTTACTTTATTATTTGTCTCTGAGTTTTCTTTATTTGTAAAATTATGTGCTAATGGTATACTACAATGACTTGAAGAAATACTACTGTTTTGGTCTGTAGCAGATGAACAATCCAAAGACCTGTTTTCATGAGTCATCTCTTCAAGTAAAGTGTTTTCATTCCCATTATTATTTCCTTGTTTGCAAATCAAAGAAAAATCATTCAAAGTATTAGGTTTATGAGAAAATCTCCCCATATTTTTATTTGTGTTTTTGTTCAAAGTCAATGGCTGCAATTCTTTAGTTTTCATTTGTTCTTTTTGGACAGTTTCTTCTAAAAGCAAGGCCTCCTCCAATGAAAAGTCACCCAATTCCCCATCGGTACAATGTATAAATTGATTTGGTGGTTTCTCCTCTGGTCTTTGAGAACTGAATGCTGGCTCAAAACTTGACTGTCTCGTAGGAATGGTGTTCAAGGAACTACCAGTGTTGGCACATCTTTCCAAGGTGTCATTATTTGCTGTAAGCTCATCATTTTCTTCAAGACTTGCCAAGAGTTCTTCATCAGAAGGTCCTAACACAGGATCTATAACATCTACAACTCTGGAGATGTTTTGATTAGAATTATTTGGTATGAATGAAACTACAGAATCAGGTTCCCCAATTAATCTTGCAAGTACTTTTTCTTGTGTATTTTCTTCTAAAAGAGCATCTACTTCACCTCCTAACACTTTTACATTATCTGGTTTCAATAAGAGAACACCTAGACGGAATGAAATGTTTCCATAAATCAAAATTTTTGTTCCTGGAGGAAGATCACTATGAAGAACAGGAATAGAATGATATTCCATTCCCTGAATTTGTACAACTCCATCAGTTAGCTGTAGCATCAACATTCGTGAAGGCTTTGCTTCCCAAGGTTTGGGGGTAACTTGTGTTTCAGCTGTAACTAGATCATTTGTTGTATTCTTTCCTCTCAACTGCTGTATCTGAGAATATGCAGGTTGACTTACATCAACCAAGGAATTAATCTGTAGAGTATAAAATCCATTCAGTTCTCCTTTTGGAATTTCTAAAATGTCATCAGGTAAAAGAGGATGTTCCAAATCTCTCAGATCGGTAAGTAACCATTGCTCAAATACTTGTTTATTTATTTGTGCCTGACTCAAAGTAACATTATTATTTTCTTCTAGGATCCAATTAATACATGCTTCCAGCCACATTAGAGGTACTTTAACATGCCATGTAGCTGAAAGCCAGGTTTCAACTCTTAATGCAGTGCTAGTTACACTCATTTTTTAAAATATAATAAATAACACACATCTGTTACCTGGAAACAAAAACAAAAATTATAATTCAGTACATTTAAATACAGCTTTTAAAAAAATATATAGTTTCTATAACAAAAATAGGCATAACCACCACATCCTTTAAATTTTTCTCTCCAATACCTTAAAAATCTAACTTTCTACTTGGCCAACATCAAACATGAGAAATAATCAGATGGTATAATGAGAAAAGTAAAATGCTTTAGACAGATATACTGAAGTTTGAAAGTTGGCTCTGTCAGATCACAAGCTATATGACCTAATAAATGATTCTTCAACACACTTTCTTCATTTGTAAAATGTCAATTCCACCATCTAACAGAGTTGAAAGAATTATATGGAAAATATTTATAAAGCATAACAGATTTATGAAGGACACTCAGTAAAACGATCAGATTCTAATCATTTAAAATTTACTCAAGATACAATGTTCGGGGGTGGAGATTTAGCTTAGCAGCATAAGCGCCTGCCTGGCAAGCACAAGGTCATGAGTTCAATCCCTGGTACCAAAAAAAGGGGGGGGGATTTAGCTCAGCGGCATAAGTGCCTGCCTTGCAAGCCTGAGTTCCTGAGTTCGATCCCTGGTACAAAAAAAAACCTGCTAAAAGATGCAATGTTCACTGAAGTTGCATCTGTAATTAACACTAATTTAACTCTATTCTAACATACCCGTTTGGCTAGTTAGCACTTAGATAGATCTGTGTTCTAACGATAAAATTATAACAATAGTTGAGTCTGAGCTGATATTAAGTACCTTATTTATTTAACTAAATATCCTCAACAGTCTTGCCAAGTAAATACCCTGATTTTCTCAGTATAATAAAGTAGTAGAAAAAGAATAATAGCTAAATAATAATCTTTAATAGCTAAAGAATATCAATTACATGTCTATGAAAGTTGAAGTTATTCTTCTTATTGATGAAGATATTCAAGACCGAATTTATCTAAGTTTCAGTATATCCATAAGAAAACTTACCACTTGAAACAGCAACACAGGATTTGATGACAGGATCCTGAACTGACTGTTCAGTCAAGTACTCAAAAATCTCTACTGCTCAGAGATAGCCTTGAGAGAGAAAACAAGAAACAGTAAAGATTGTAAGATGAAGCTATAGAAAGAATTTTTGTCCTATTTTCATTAGTGCAAGACATTCATGGCACAGTTGTGATTCTATTGATCAGTCAGGGTCGAATAAAGACAACATAGAACAGAACCAGGAGAGCTCAATGAGATAAATAGAAAAAAAGTTAATCTTTCTAAGCCTATTTTCTTATTTCTATACTTACTTCATAGGCAACTGTGACAATTAAAGACAAGACAGGCCGTATTCGAGATATCAGTTCAGAGTATAACTCTGGTGCCATATTGTATTTCACTTATAAAGTGCAACCTTAAATTATTCAACCTCGTGGTATCCTCAACTACCTCATTTGTAAGATCAGAATAAAGCATTTCCCTCACAGACTTCTTGAAAAGATTAAATTAATATGGAAAAAACAAAAGTACTTTATTACAGCACCTGACAAAAACCAGTCATACAAAACTATAGTTGTTACTTTAGAGTGAATGACTAGTTCCCACACTAGATAAAGTCCTAGACTGCCCTGGATGTGGTGAACTGACACTTTTTGTAAGTTCTCAAACTAGAAAATAATACCTCTACCCCTTTTTAGAAGCCTGAACCTTGAAAATGCTGGTAAAATAGCAACAAAACTATTTCACATTGTATCTCAAAAAACTAAATGACACCTGAGAAAAGCAAACTAAAACTTTAGTTTATGGTTGATCCTAAGATACCAATCAAATATCTTTTCATATTTCTCAGTGATACAGAATCCTTACAATTGTCTCTAACCTCTTATTCCTCTTTGGGCCTCTATTTCTGTCCTAGCACACAGCAAGTTTCCTACCATTAGTACTTTTGCTGCTATTAATATCTTTTAATCAATCCATAACTAAAGATATAGAAGCACATTGCTGTCAAGAACCTACATACAGTAAGTGTATTATTCATTTTAATTTAATGAATAGTAAAAAGTTTAAAGAACAAAAGGTTAAGATCATTATAATTATAGAATTGGTCAATTTTTACATTGAAGACATGATTCAGAGTACAAATTTTTTAAAATTCTACATGAAATCAAAGTAAAAATTCAAATGTAAGAAAGGTCTTTGCCTACTGTGATAAAAATAAACTATGTATGGTCAAACAGACAAGGATCTTTAAAAAGACACCAACATAGCAAATTCAGCAGCACAGCTAGATACAAAGTTGACACTCAAAAACCAGTAACATTCCTGTACACAAACAACAAACTCACTGAGAGAAATTAAGGAAACCACACCTCTTCACAATAGCATCCAAAAAATTGAAATACTTAGGAATCAATCTAACAAAGGAAATAAAAATATTTTAAAAATTACAGTACTCTGAAAAAAGAGTGAGAAAATAACAGAAAATGGAAAGCTATCCCTTGCTCATGAATAAGAAGAACCAACACTGTGAAAATGGCCATACTACCAAAACTGTTCCACAGATTTAATGCAATTCCAATCAAAATACTATTAGCATACCTCACAGATCTAGAGAAATCATTTCTAAAATGCATCTGCAATCAGAAGAGACCTAATAGCAAAGGCAATACTGGGCAACAAAGGCATGGTAGGAGGCATCACAACCTTGCCTTAAAATTATACCACAGAGCTACTGTGATAAAATCAGCATGGTACTGGCAAAAACACAAATCCAAAGATCAGTGGAATAGATTACAGGATGGCAGACACAATTACAAACACATGCAGCCACCTAATCTTTGACAAAGGAGCCAAATATACTCACTAAAGTCAAAACAGATCAAAGATCTAAATATTAAAATGGAAAACAATAAATCTACTGGAAGAGAAAGTAGGTAGATAGGTTAGGCAGAGTTCATGAACAAAATCCAAATTGCATGGAAAATACTTCAAAGAATCAACAACTGGGATCTCATGTTACTAAAAAGTTCTTGCACATCAGAAGAAATCACCAACAAAGTAAAAAGACAACCCACAAAGTGGAAAAAAATTTTAACCAATTGTCCTTCACTCAAAGGACATCTATTTAGAACAAAACTCTGACCCAATCCAAAAATGGGCATCCAAAATGAATACACATTCTCAGATGAAGAAATACAAAGGGCAAATAAATATAAAAATGTTCATCACTGGTCATTTGAGAGATGCAAATTAAAACAACACTGAGATTCCATCTCACTCCATAAAGAATGGTTATCATCAAGAAATCAACCAATAACAAATGCTAGAGCAGTTGTGGGGTAAGAGGAACTCAGGCTGATCGCAACTGAGGTGAAAGGAATAGCTTGATGCTTGTATCCTTTGACTGACTTTGCAGCCATGTGTTTGCTGGTCTGCATACCTATTTGGAGGACAGCAGTGTGCACTGTGGGGGATTTCCTTCTGTCGTTTTTGAAATCCAAGGTTTTGTTTCATTCCTGTAGCTGGTAACCTGAGCAACTATTTTGAAGATAATGATATGCAATATAACAACCATTGTTAGAGTCCTATCATCTTGTTTTGAAAACCTATATAGCTATTATTTTTTTGCTGTTATTGTTTTGCTTGTTGTTTTTTAATTCTTGATTTTTTTCTTTAAAATTAAAAATTAAAAAAAAATGAGAAAATAAATACATAATGAAATTCAATAATAAGAGCAAATTCCCCCTCTGGGTATCTTCCCAGAAGAATTAAAAACATCATACCACAGCAATATATGTGCACCCATATTTTTAGCAGCAGATTTATAATAGCCAGATCTTGGAAACAACCTAAATGCCCATTAACTGAGGAATGTATAAAAAAGATGTGGTATTTTTATACAATGGAGTACTATTCAGCCACAAAGGATAAACTGGAGATTTTTATAGGTAAATGGATGCAACTTGAGACCATACTCAAAAGCGAAATAACTAAGACACGTGTTTAAACACTGTATTATCTCATTAGTGTGAGCTGAAAGAACATATGTATATGTACATGTATACACATGTATATGTATATAAGAAAATAGTTAAAATAGTTATACTACTGATTTCTCTGAGTTCACTGAAAGAGAAAGATTTGTGCTGGTATGTGTTGGACAACTGAATGCAGATGTCTTGTGCTCTGGGTGAATTATTTAGCGATGACAATGCACAATGTATGCACCATTGTTGCCCCAATTAATATGTTTTGAAATTTAGTTTTAGGGTTCTTTCTTCTTTCCTTTTTTCTCTTTCCTCTTCCCCCCCCCTCCTGAAATAAAATAGATTTGGGAAAAAATAATAATAAGGGCAAAATCTTCCTGGTCAGGAACAGAAAACTTTTAACACTGGTAAGTGAGCACAACACCCCTGCAGCCTCTGGGATAGGAACTTACACAAAAAGTATGTGGCCCAAACTCTAACAGTCCAGCATTCCATGCCCAGAGCAGAAGACCATGAACAGATAGATGTCTCAACAGAACTGGGCCAAAAGAAAATCCCATCCAACACATATCTATGCAGAAACAGATACACCCCAAGAATGGAAACTGGGCTTACACGAAACATATACACAAACACATGGTATGGTCCAGAGTTAAGACTTCACATAAATTAGAAGCTCAAATCCTTAAATCCTTCATAAAACAAATGACCTGGAATCAGGCCTGAGATAACTCCAAAATGACATCAAAGTATTTTGTAAAATTGCTAAACATAAGCTGTTAAACAAAAATTGCAGTATTCCAGGAAAATTACAACCATGAACCACATCAGTAGAAACAACAAACTGAAAAATTTACACCTGAAGAAAAAAAAATTTTAATGAAAAACCTTTTGTTTGTTTTTTGAGACAAGGTATCACCATGTCAGACTAGACTTGAACTTACTATGAAGTCCATGTTGACCTCACACTCATGGTAATTTTCTTGCCTCAGCCTCCCATAACCAGCATTTTTTAAAAAATTCACACTTCAGAGCCAGGTAGGGTAATGCATGCACGTAATCCCAGCACTCTGGGAGACTGAGGCAAGGAGATTACTAATTCACAGCCTGAGCAATTTAACAATGTAAGACGATTCCATCTAAAAAACAAAACAAAACAGACCAGACTGAGACTGAAACTGGAGATGTAGCTTGCCCTAGGTTCAATCCCTAGTATTACTGAAAACACACACACTCTTATAGTATGGCAAAATGCAAAACATTAAATATAAAGAAAAAAATCTTAAGGCCCAGCAAACTAGATTTAAAATTAAAGTTAGTAAAAATGTAACAAACAGCCAGCCAGGGGTGTATGTCAGTAATCCCAGCATTAAGGATGCTAAAGTAGGAGGACCCCCTTGAGTCTCAGGTCAGCCTGGGATACATAGTGAGTTCAAGTATAGCCTGAAGTACCTAGCAAGACCCTCTCTCAAAAAACAAAACAAACAAACAAACAAGCAAACAAACCAAGTGAAAAACAGCCAGATTCAAACACCGTGCAAAGCTGAAGCAAGGAAAATCCTAAATTTGAGTTCAGTCTGAGCAACAACTTAGTGAGACCCTGTGTCAGAATTCAGAAAAAGGGCTGGCTAATTGCAAATGCCCTAGGTTCAATGCGGGCATGGAAAGAGTGGGTGATGAGAAAGGAATCCAGAAAGAAATTAAGGTATTCTTGTTTTTCCAAGGAGGATAATAAAGACATGAAGTAAGTTTAGTAGGGGGCATCATAGCACTTTTTAGAAAAGGCATGTCATGAAAGTATGTAATGCCCATGTTTATTTTTTTAGTATTTCTATTGATGAATTATTAATTGTAATTCTATGAGTTTTATTATACCAAATAATGTGTACTTAACAGGCAATTAAAATATTAATAAAATCTTAAACTTTTAATATGTAATGACATGTAGAATAAACATCAACTGTTTACCTGCCTTACAAGATCTAAAAAATAAAGGGCCAAGGGTTTAGCTCAGTGGCACAAGCACCTGCCTGGAAAGCATGAGGTCATGAGTTCGATCCCCGGTACCAAAAAAACAAAAAAGAAAAAAAAACAAGATCTAAAAAATAGCAGCAGAAATAAACTCCTTTGTAAAGTACAATGAAAATACAAAAAAAAAATAGCAGCACAAGGAAGACATGGAGAAAAGTGGGTCTCCTGGACCCAGAAAGGCTCTCAAGCAAAAAATGAAGCCCACAGACAGCAAAGAGAGAAACTTCAATGAAGAAACAGGAGGTGGCAGGCTGTGCCTTCTTCCTGAGTCAGAACTCTGCATGAGAGGAGTGGTTCAAACCTGCAGACACACAGTGACCGCTGGCAACACCAAAGGCCTGCACAGACAGATGTAGCAGTGGAAGGGAGCAGTGGACATGAAGGACTGCACTATCTAGGAGGGAGAGCTGCGGGATCAGACATCCAGCAGGAAAAGACGACTGGCCAGGAGCAATCCTGGAGAAAGGCCAACTGACCTCAGGACTCAGAACAACTGTTGGGTTCATCTAGCAGCTGCCAGCCAAATTCAAGCCCACAGAAGGTGTGCTCACAGCTGCAGGCTGAATGGGTCTGGTCCCAGCTTTACTGCCAAAAACCAGCCTGAACTTCAGGGAAAATAAAGGCAGAGGCTCACTGAGATTATCTACTACCCCGTCACAATGCTCTTGCTACTTTCTGGGATAAATCAACACAGATCTGGACAAAACTGAAAGTAGGCTTTGTTTCTCTCTCTCCCTCTTTTGGTTTTTCCTCTTTCATTGTTTGATGTTATTTTTATATGACTGTGAACATGGTTTCTAGCTTGTTTGTAGTTATTGTTCTGTTTTGTTCTTTTAATTTCTTCCTTCTCTCTTTCCCTCCTATCTTCTGAGTGACTTTCCCAAAGTTTGTGTGACGCCCCCTCTGTCCTCCAGCTGTCCTTCTAATCTATTCCTAGTTGTTTATTTTTAATATCCTAATTCTAATTGTCTATTTTTTTTTCCTAGCCCCTTTTAAATTTTTTCCCTTGAGGGTAAACTGGCACACTGAGGACTAATTTACTGCATATAATATTCTTGGTTGCATTTAGTTCAGTGGCATAAATGCCTGCCTGGCAAGTGCGGGTCATGAGTTCAAGTCCTAGTACCAAAAAAAAAAAATACTCTTGGTTGTTTCAGATTTCATTATATCTAGTTCATACAACTAAAGGTAGCAAATCCATGGTTACCTCAGTTTGTCATTTTCTAGGCTGTGTTTGATGTTATTGCTGATTGTATCACTTTAGCTAAAAGGACATAATTGTTCTAATCAGCTGTTCTTCCTGGTATACCAAGACTGAGATTGCCCAAGTGTCAGAAAATGCTGTGTGCTACTGCCAAAGAATCAGGGGCCAAGCAGGCAGCAAATTCTCATCCTCAAGGAACTAGAGGTAGGATCTTGCAACTGATGCAAAACTTAAAAACCAGCTATACCTGCAACACACTTTTAAAATGTAGTCATTTCCTAAAGGTTCCAAATACTGGCAACAAAGTAACTTACACAGGCAATTTGCAAGCATCATCTAGGAATTGAACTAAAAAGAAATTAAGAAAGAAACAAACAAACAAAATGAGAAAACACTTAAACAAGATGCCACTCCAGACATCCAGTTCACCAAAGGCAAACCAAGGGGCTGTAAGCAAGGTAGGACAATCTGAAAGCTCCCCACCTAGCCTCTTTGAAGTGGTAACAAATAAGCAAATGAATGATGCTCTAGAAAAAAATGAAATAAGAAATACTTTCACAGATAACTACAGAGATGACCGCAATGAAAAATATGCTTAGTGGCTGTAGAGCAGGTACAGATAAAAAAATAAAATAAAATAAAGGAGCTTAAGAGAATGATGGAAACCATACATGACTGACAATGGAAAGAAATGCAATCCAAAAAACAGATTTACGAGGATATCCAGAATACTAAAACTTCCACTGAAAGTATTCACAGCAGAATAAGCCGATGTGAAAACAGAATCTCAGACATAGAAGACAGGCTTGCAGTTAGCAATCATGAAAAGAAAGATTTCTTAAAAACAGCAAGGGATCATGAAAATCAAACCAACAGCTGCTAGGTGAGGCAAAGAAAAATAACATAAAATTGACTGGAGATGGAATGAAAGAAGAAATTAGACAGTTTTCACAGTTGAATGATAGCAACAATACAACATACCAGAACTTATGGGACACAATGAAAGCAGTCTTAAGAAGGAAATTTACAGTAGTAAATACCCATATCAGAAACACAGAGCAAGCACATATAAATAACTTAATGGTGAACTTCAAACTTCTAGAAAAAAAAGAGATTAAGCCAAGAGCTTGTATCAGGGAGAAAATTATAAAGATCAGGGCAGAAATTAACACACTGGAGACGAACAAAACAATACAAAGAATCAATGAATCGAAGAAAGACTTGGTTCTTTGAGATTAAATAAAATTAACAAATCTTTATCCAAACTTATCAAAGGAAAAGAAAGAAAAGACTCAAATCCTCATAATTAGGAATAAAAAGAATGAAATCACAACAGACCCTGAAGATTGACTAGAGACAATGAAAAAGCAGGAGTTGGTATAAATGCTTTAAAAACCCAGTTCACAGACATCATCACAGAAAACTTCTCTGACAGGGAAAAAGAATTTCACACACAGATAAATAAGGCATATAGAACTCCAAATAGCCATGATCAAAACAACATCTACAGCCAATCATATAATAGTCAACATTCCAGAGTTTCAACACAAGAACAAGAGAAATGAAACAAATTAGCAATAAAGGCCATCAGAATCATAGCTGTATTCTCAACACAAACCCTCAAGTCAAAGAGAGCTTGAAGTGAAGTAATTTAAACCCTAAGAGAAAACCTCCAATCCAGATAGATTTACCCACAAAACTCTCTATTAAAATCCATGGAGAAATAAGATTTCCATGACAAACACCTGAGGAAACTCATGAACACCAAACCAATGTTCTGAAGGACATTCTAGAAAAAAATAACAAGGACTACAACTGCAATAAACCCCAACAAAGGAATCCACCAAGCAAGGTAGACAATTACATGGCAGGGAGGGGAATGACACATGCAGGAAAACAACATGACAAGGATAGGTCAATACGTATCAGTTATAACCATCAATATTAATGGTCTCAATTCACTAATCAAAAGAAACAGCCAAGCACAACAGATCAAGAAAAACATCTAAAAATATGCTGCATACCAGAAACATTTAAATAAAAAAGAAACTCATAATCTGAAAGATAAAGGATGGAAAACACTCCATGTGATGTTAACCCAGAAAAAAGCAGGGGAAGCTATTCTACTTTCAGACAAAAGAATTTCAAGCCAAGATGGATTAAGAGACAAAGAAGGTCACGATATCTTTGTATAAGGAACAATCCAAGAGAAACAGATAACAGTCATAAATATATGTGCAACAAACACCAGTACACTCAACTATATAAGTTTTAATGGGCATAAAAAAAATCAAATAAGCACTAATACAAATATATTGGGGAATCTCGACACCACATTGCCACACATACACAAATCAATCAGACAATCAACAATGATATATTAGAACTGAACCAAACATTTGAACAAATACACTGAGTAGATGTCTAGTGTCCCACACAACATCATCTGAATACACATCCTTCTCAGCTGAATATTGTGCTTTCTCCAAATCAGACCACATATCAGCTCATCAAGCATGCTTATATGCAAAGAAATTGAAATTATTCCATGCACAGTAACAGACTATACTGCAATGAAATTGGAAATCAATGGCAACAGTTTTTGTGGAAACCACAAAAACTTCATGAACACATGGAAAATAAATAACACATTCCTGAACAACCAATACTTCACCAACGAAATTAAAGAAAAAACTAGATAGTTTCAACAATGAAATGATAATGACAATACTTATGGGACACAATGAAATCAGTCCTCTGAAGGAAATTTATAGCAGGAAATATGCATATCAGGAAAACAGAGCAGGCTCAAATAAACAACTTAAATGTTGGAACTCAAACTTCTAGAAAAACAAGAGCAGGCCAAGACAAAAGATCAGATCAAGGGAGAAATTATAAAGATCAGAGCAGAAGTTAATGCAGTGTAGATAAGAAAACAATACAAAGAATCAATGAATTGAAGAGTTGGTTCTTTGAAAGATTAAATAGGAGCCAGGGATATAGCTCAAGGGCACAGCACCTGGCTAACAAGTCCAAGGTCGTGAGTTCAAAATAAATAAATAAATCTGACAAACCCTTACCCAACCTTATAAAAAAAAAGGAAACAAAAGACCCAAATTCATGCTACTAGGAATGAAAAGGGTGAAATTACAAGGGATTTTGCAGAAAACCAGAAGATCATTAATACCCACTTTGAAAAATTATATTCTAATAAGATGAAAAATGCAGAATGGACAGATTCTTAGATACATATGAATTACCAAAGCTGAATCAAGAAGACATAAAAATTCTAAATAAAACACTATCAGTCAAAAAAATATCAGTCAATAAAATTGAGGATGCAATTTAAAACCTACCAACAAAAAAAAGTCCAGGCCCTGGTGGATTCAATGCTGAATTCTGTAAGAAAATTACAGAAGACCTAATAACACTACTTCTCAAATTCCTTCATGAAACTGAAATGGAAGCAATACTCCCAAAGTAATTCCTAGAAGCAAACATTCATTACTCTGATACCAAATCTAAAGAAGAACCCAACTAAAAAAAGAAAATCTACTGGCCAATTTTCCTAATGAACATTGATGCAAAAATCTTCAATAGGATACTGGCAACCAGAATGCAGTAAATCATCAAGAAGATTACACATCATGACTGAGTAGTATTCACCTGAGGAATACAGGAACAGTTCAATATATACAAATCAATAAACAGAATATACCTTATTAACACAGCCAAAGAAAAAACCATATAATCAGCTCAATAGATGCAAAAAAAAAGAGCATTTGACAAAGTCCAGCACCCATTCATGATAAAAACCCTACAGAAAACTGGAAGGGATGGTCTATATCTCAATCTAATAAAAACCATCTATGACAAACCAACAGCCAACATCACACTAAATGGACAAAAACTGAAAGCTTTCACTCTAAAATTAGGAACAGGACAAGGATCTTCACTGTAACTACTCTTATTAATATAGTTCTGGAAGCATTAGCCAGAACAATTAGACAAGAGAAAGAAATAAAAGGAATGAGGATAGGAAAGGAAACTAAATTATCATTATTTGCAGGCAACATGATATTCTTCTACATAGAAGACTCCAAAAACTCCACCAAAATACTTTTAATAAGCAAGTTCAATAGCATAACTGGATAAAGTCAACAATCAAAAATCAACAGTCTTCCTGTACATAAATAACAAGCTCACTAAGAGAGAAATTAGGGAAATAATACCTTTCATAATAGTTCTCAAAACAATGAAATACTTAGGAATCAATCTAATGAATAAAGTAAAAGACTTCTACATTGAAAACTACAGCATTCTGAAAAAGGAGATTGAAGAGGCTATCTGAAAACAAAAGGATATCCCCTGCTCTTGGGTAGACCGAACCAAATCCAGTGAAAATGGCCACACTTTCAACATTGTTATACAGATTTAATGCAGTTCCAATCAAAATTCCACAATATATCTCACAGAATTAGAAAAAAGAATCCTAAAATTCATTTGGAAACAGAAGAGACCTAGAACAGCACAGGTAATTCTGGGCAACAAAGGCAA
Source organism: Hydrochoerus hydrochaeris (assembly GCA_004027455.1). Classification (NCBI taxonomy): domain Eukaryota; kingdom Metazoa; phylum Chordata; class Mammalia; order Rodentia; family Hydrochaeridae; genus Hydrochoerus; species Hydrochoerus hydrochaeris. The sequence goes on from PVLA01008294.1 coordinate 25,040, forward strand.
GACAGGGGGCATTACAATCCGACTTGAAATTATACTACATAGCACAGCGTCTGCCCGGCAAGGGCAAGGTCCCAGGTTAAATTCCTCCGCACAAAAGAAAAAAACAAAAAAACAAAAACATGGTATTGGCCAGAAAAAAAAAAAGATCCAAGGATCAATGCAACAGATTAAAAGATACAGAAACAACTTCAGACATACTTAGCCACATTATCTTTTTTTGTTGTTTTTAAATTGTTTTGTTTTTTGAGACAGGGTCTCTCTATGCAGTTCAGGCAGGCCTTGAGCTCACTTTGTAGCCTAGGCTGGTCTCAAACTAGCAAAGATCCTCCTACCTCAGCTTCCCAAATGCTGGGACTACAGGCATGCGCCACCACACCCAGCTTAGCCATTTTACCTTTGACAAAGGTGCCAAATACCTTCACTAGAAGAAAGGCTCTTTAATAAATGGTACTGGAAAAACTGGCTTTCCACATGCCAAAGATTAAAGTTGGACACATATTTTTCACTATGCACTAAAGTTGAAATGGATCAAAGATCTAAATATGAAAACAGAAATATTAAATCTGCTAAAAGACAGAATAGTTAAAACCCTTGAAGAATCTGGTATAGACAAAGACTTTATGAATCAAACCCTGATCACACAGGAACAATCACAAACAATCAACAACTGGGATCTCATCTTAAAAAATTTTTGCAGCTGGAGATGCTTGCCTGGCAAGCACAAGGTCATGAGTTCAATCCCCAGTATCAAAAAAAAAGTTTTTGCACAGCAATAGAAATCACCAATAGAATAGACAACCCACAGTGTAGGAAAAAATGTTTCCAGCTGTTCCAGGATTACTATCGAGAACATATAAAGAACTCAAAAAAATCAGACCTTCCAAATGTAAAAATCGAATCCAAAAATGGGCATCTGAAATGAACACACACTTCTCAGATGAAATACAAAGGGCAAGTAAATAATGTTCAACATCATTAGTCATTTGAGATGCAAACTAGACCGGAGATTGAACTCAACGACCTCATGCTTGCCAGGCAGGCACTTATACCACTGAGCTAAATACCCAGCCCCAAGAGATATAAATTAAAACAACACTGAGATTCCATCCCATCCCAGAAGGAATGGCTACTGTCAAGAAATCTACCAATAACAAATGCTGGCAGAGCTGTGAAGAAAAAGAACACCTCGACTTTTGGTGGGAGTGTAAACTGGTGCAACCACTGTGGAAATCAGTGTGGAGATTCCTCAAAAAACTAGGACTAGAAGTTCCATTTGACCCAGCTATTCCCCTTCTCCACGTCTTTCCAAAATAATTTACAGCATCAAACAGCAATATAAGTACTCTCACGTTTATAGTTGCACAATGTGTAATAGCCAAATCTTGGAAACAACCCAAGTGCCCATCAACCAAGGAATGGACAAAGAAGATGTGGGGTTTTTAATACAATGTGAGTACCACTCTGCCTGGATAAGCCTGAGATATTCCTAGGCAAATGAATGAGCCGTGAGGCCAGGGATTTAGCTCAGCAGCATAAGCACCTGCCTTGCAAGCACACGGTCGTGAGTTCGATCCCCGATACCAAAATAAAATTAAAAAATAAAAAAAATGGATGAGCTTTGAGACTATACTGTTAAGTGAAATAAATCTGACACACATGTGTAAATACCATGTCGTTTTTTCTGGTCTGAGAAACTGAAAGTGTAAATAAGGACCAAAGTGTGGATTAGGTATTGTCAAATAGCAACAACAACAAAAAAGTTCAAATGGAACAGGAACAAGAGAGAGAGGAAAAAGTTAAAAAAAAAGTGAGAAAAGGAAAAATGGAAACAAAGCTTTTGTAAATGGGGAGGAAGGAAGGAACTTAAAGGAGAGTGGGGGGGAAGAATCAAGTTATAGTGTGTACAGGTACAAATTCTCTATGATGAATGTGATCATTATGTATATCTATATGTACCAATAAAATCTGATTTTAAAAAATTCTCAACAAATCTGTCACATAAATGGTTCATAAATCCTTCAGATTCTCACAATTACAAGGATAAAGCCCTGTTATGATGGCTTTTAGTTCAGAAATGTTAGGATATGTACTTTTTTTAGTGTTACTATTGATGCATATAGAACTTTTTATTGTATTTCACTATTAGTATATTTCAAAACATCTTGTAGCACACCTTCTGTTACAATTTCCAACACTGAATTGCAGTGTTGGCATTCTGTCCAATAGCTTTCACCCCTGGCAAGAACCTAATAACATTTTCTGAACTAGTTCTCTACTTTGGATTGTTCAGGTATACATGACCATTTCACAGCATTTTGACTCAAATATTTATTTACATTACTGTTTTCTTCCTCATCTGAATCAAAGACTCCATTCTGTATTTCTCCATCATATCTTGCTAATTTCTTTGGCTTACGTGATCCAAGTCATCCTCGAGAGCTCAACTGATTATCTGACGACTCACTTTAAACTTCCTCCTGAAGTTCTAATGCAGATTTTCATCCAACATTGTACTGAAATGGCTAATTCCACAAGAAAAATTGAAAGAAAAGATGTAATATAGGCCAGGGATATGGCTCAGTGGCAAAGCACTTGCCTGGCAAGTACAAAATCCTGAGTTCAATTCCCAGTCCCAAATAAAATAAAACAAAACAAAGAAAAGATGTAATAAAAATTACAAAAACCCAAAAATGTAATATGGTACATAAAATGGGGAAAACTTATCCATTTACACTTTGACACATGTGCACACACCTTGCCATTAGTTGTACTAAGTGAACACAGATTGTTTCTTGTATTTTCCCAGCACAGCTACTGAGACATACAGCCAGTTACCATTACAGTAAAGTATTTTCATTAGAAAAATATGGTCAACATACTCAAAAATGAAATAAATCAAACTCACATGTATAAATACTATATTATCTCCTTAGTGTAAGAAACTGAGAGTAAATAAGATACAAAATCTTCAGTAAATACTGTGAAAGGGTAAAAAACTGCTCAAAGGGGAAAAAATAACTCAGGGACAAGGAGAAAAGAAAAAAGATACAAATTTGTAATATACACACCTAAGATAGCTAAGATGATTGTGCTACCAATTCTATTAGTTCTTGGAACAAAACAGTTAACATTCAGAGGATTAGATCAATTTTGCATGGTTTTTGGGGGGGTTTTTTTGTCTTTTTGAGACAGGGTCTCTCTATGCAGTTCAGGCTGGCCTTCAGCTCACTTTGTAGCCTAGGATGGTCTTTAACGAGATCCTAAGCCTCCCGAGTGCTGGGATTACAGGTGTGACCCACCACGCCCAGCTATTTTGCATGTTTGTATCTGGCAATCTGAGTTAACTCTTTTGAAGATAACTATGCAAAATAACAACCTTAGTTACGTTCTCACCACCTTGTTTTGAAAGCCTATATTGTCACTGTTTTGGGCTCTGTTACTGTTATTTGTCTCTTTCATTTCTTGTTTTTCTCATAATTTGTTTTGTTTTGGTTTGGTGTTTTCCTCTTAACAGAAAGGACAGATGTATATGTATAGGCTTATACATGCCTAGAACTTCTAAAGTATCTACAAGAATTGATATTTACTATGTGTGATGGTATGAACAGCTACTTTGAGGAAAACAAGACATTATGTTAGCCATTGCTGATTTCCCATCATCTTGTTGTGAAGTCCAGTAATGCTTTTATTCTTCTTTTTAATTGGTTTTAGTCTGTTTTGTATTATTTAATTTCAATATGTGTGAAGATACGGACAGTTATTTTGAAGAGAAAACAAGACATTATGGTAGCCATTGTTGATTTTCCTACTGTCTGATTTTGAAGGCCTGTAATGCTTTCATTCGTTTTGATCTTTTTTTTTTTTTTTTTTTTTTTTTTTTTTTTTTTTTTTTTTTTTTTTTTTTTTTTTTTTTTTTTTTTTTTTTTTTTTTTTTTGTCGTTTTGAGACAGGGTCTCTATGCAGTTCAGGCTGGCCTTCAGCTCACTTTGTAGCCTAGGCTGGTCTCGAACTCACAGTGATCCTCCTGTCTCAGCCTCCCGAGTGCTGGGATTACAGGTGTGAGCCACCATGCCCAGCTTATTTTGATCGGGTTTTATATTATTTTGTCGTTTGAATTCATTGTGTGTGAAGATATGGACAACTATTTCGAAGAAAACAAGATACATTATGGTAGCCACTGTTGATTTCCTGTTGTCTTTGTTTTGAAATCCTGTGTTGTTTGCATTGTTTTGTTCTGATCTGCTTTGTTCTGTTTTGTTCTATTCTTTTTAAAATAAAAAAGTTAAACAAACAGAAAGAAAGAAAGACAGACAGACAGACAGACAGTCAGGTGTATTTTATTTACCATGATGCCCCTTGTAGAATTCCATAGAAAAATATGACTGTGTAAGTGTAAGGTGGATAACTGGAAACATACCCTCTGTTTGTTGTTGTTTTTAAGACATTTCATTATGTAGCTCAGGCTGGTCCTGAACTCTCCTTGTAGGTTGGGTTGGCCTTGAATTCTTGGCAATCCTTCTGCTTCAACCTCCCAAATGCTAACAACATACACTCTTCTAATCCTCCAAAACTCCATGAAAAACAGATTATTAAAAAGTCAAACTATAAGAATAAAGAAAACTCTAAAAATAAAAAAAAGGAAAACTCTTAAGTATGAAACAATGTCAGCAAATTTTAGAAACTGGCGCAAGTAGAAAAGTAGCACATAACCAGCAGAAAACAGAATGCTAAGCTAATAGAACCCACAAAAGGTAATACCAAATATGCCTAGAAGACTCTTAAAAACAAAATTGAGTAGAGAAACCTATCTTGGTTACTTTTCTCTCGTTGTTGAGACAAAATACCTGACACCCAAAATGAAGAAAGGAAAGGTTTATTTCTTACAGTTCTTGGGGTTTAAGTCCATACTCAGTTAACTCTAAGGCAGCGTGGTATAGAGAGGCAGCCATTTATGGCAGAAGCAAACAGCAAAAGTGCTAACTGCGCAAGAGACAAAGACACTTCTGCTGTTACACTGTATGCTGGCTCTACCCCTGGGTGGGTGCAGCACTCCACCACCAATCTCAGTGCCAGACAACAAACCAATCACAAATGCCAGATTTGGCTATGTCTATGACTGCATGAGGCTTGTGGGGGAGGAGGCCACTGGCATAAACCATGATAGAACCTAACAGCTTCAAGCTTCTGACAACACTGGTCTACATCAGGAAGAGTAACTACTTGTACTCCTCAGAGAGGAGAAATAAAACTGTCACTAGATTGGAGATATCAGAGTACAACTGAAGGGACACCACAATGAAAGTAGGGAGAACAACTAAATTCATCCACAACGCTCCAAAAAAATCTCAGCAATATGGCCTATACTCTCCAGAGAAGACAGTGAAAACTCTTTACCTGGGCCAAGCTTACTACCAAAGGAAAGACCTAAACATACTAACACAAGAAGTTTCCAATTCAATAGCCCATTTACTACAGACTTCTGTGTACCCTTGAGTTCCAATCAGCTTTCTAGTTTTCCACTTTTTTTTCTTGTTGTTGTTTTGAGACAGGGTCTCTCTATGCAGTTCAGGCTGGCCTTGAGCTCACTTTGTAGCCCAGGCTAGTCTTGAACTCACAATGATCCTCCTGCCTCAGCCTCCCAAGTGCTGGGATTACAGGCGTAAGCCACCATGCCCACCTAGTTCCCTACTCTTAACTTTGATGTTATCTGAGAAAAGCCTCTAACAAGAAATTATATAAAACATAAAAACACAAAGAAGTGACAAGTATAAAGGGTTATGAAAACTTTAAAAACTCTATCATTAGTATCTTCAAGCAGCTAAAACATCATATTCATAATAGGATACTATTACAAAAAACTGGTCTAGCCACTGATATTTTTAGGACCAAAAAACACTCTGAGGAATTTAAAATATGATAGCAAAAATTACAAACTCAGTAGAACATGTGCAACATAAAGAAAATCAGCAGAAGTAAAATATTAGTACAATGAAGTCAATATTACACAGAAGAGGGGGAAAATTTAAAAAAAAAAGGATAGCTCAGGAAGTTTTAGAGGATATAAAACAAAGAAGAAGATATAAAAAATAAATTAAGAAAGTTGTCCAGAACTTTAAGACAGTAGCTACAGGTGGAAAGGAACCCACACAATGGATAAACACAGGGTACATCACTGCAAAATCTTGGCAACCAGGGATGAAAACTGCAAGCTCCTCAAGAGAGAAATAACAACAGGTCACACTGAAAGGAAGAGCAATGAAAATGGCTTTATGTTTCTTGATGTTAGCTAGAAGGTGTGGGAACAATTTCTTCAAATTTCTGAATGAAATTTATCTTTTGCCTTGTAATTCTTTACTCAGGTAAACTTACTCACAAATGATTGAACTAAAAAACGATTTTCAAACCAGTATTGCCTAAAACAATTTTTGGAATATAGGGTGTGCGTAACATACCAGAAGAATAACCCAAGAAAGAACACCTGACATTTTGTTGTATCATACACAAGTGAAAGGCAATGCACTCTGGTGAAGAGTATTTACAGAACACAAGGCGAACAGTCAGCCTCAGGAGAGATTCTTTTTCAAGGAAATGAAACTGCAAGACCAGTATTTTCAAGACTTCAGATAACCCTTTCTCTTGGTATACATCTATGTTACAGTGGACCACTGATGCCTCTTAACATAGAAAGATTTCAAAACTAGAGGAGTTACATGTTGACTGATAAATATACAGCAAACAGGAAAAACAAAGCAAGGTAACTCAAGAGAACACCAAAAGCTGTACTATTTTTACATTAAATAACTTAGTTATAGATATAATAATATACACTATACCAGCCTGATAAAAACTTTAAGGGAAAAGAAAAAAAAACAGATGAGAAAAAGGAAAAAAATGGAAACAAAGCTTTTGTAAATAAGGAGAGGAAGTGGACTTGAAGGGAGAGTAGGAAAATGGAAAAAACAAAAAGAAGCTATGTCATGTGCAGGTACAATGAATGTGATCATTATGTATACCTACAATGTACCAATAAACTTTAAAAAAAATTGTAACATAGCTATACAATGAAATGGAAAAAATCTCTAGTCACAGAGATGAGACACCATTAGAAAGATTGGCTGAGAGAATTAAAATCCTCCTCTTTATGATAAAAGTTAATACACAGGGGCCAAGGATTTAGCTCAGCAGCACAAGCAATTGCCTGGCATGTGTGAGGTTGTGAGTTCCATCCCCTGTACCAAAAAAAAAAAAAGTTAATACATAAATCAAGAAGTAACAATTTTTGCATGATTTTCAGAGCTACAAAAGTAAATACAGAAGCTGAGGCAGGAGGACTGTCATGAGTTCAAGGCCAGCATGGGCTACATAGTGAGTTCAAGGCTCGCCTGAACTACATGGTGTGACCCTGCTGCAAAAAAACTTTAAAATCTTGTTTTTAAATTCTGTATCATCATTTTTGTTTTTCTCTTTAAAATTAAAAATTTAATTAATTTTTTAAAAAAAGAAAGTAAATACAAGAAGAATCAGCCAGAAATGTTGAAAACAATTGCTTCTGGAGAAGGGAAATAAAAAGTCAGGTATGATGGCACACACTTGTAATCCGAGCACTCAGGAGGCTGAGGTAGGAGTATCGCTACTAGTACATGGGCTGCAAAGTGAGTTCAAGACCGGCCTTAACTGCATAGTGAAACCCTGTCTCAACAAGACACAGAAAAAGGCAGGGACATAGCTCAATGGCAAAGCGACTGCCTTGCAAATATGAGGTTGTGAGTTCAATTCCCAGTACCAAAAAAAAAAAGACCAAAATAAAGTCTGCCTAGGCCATACAGTAGGTTGAAGGCCAGCCTGAGTTACACAGTGAGACTATGTCTCAAAAAAAGACAAGGAGAGAAAAAGGGAGGAGAGGGAGAAAGTTAAGCGCTGTTATTTTCCAAACAATTCTAACTTTGATATCTACAAGGTATTTGTATGATTTTTTTTTTTTGTCTTCTGTTTCTTTGCATCAATGTTTAATTTTTGGGAGAAGTTTCTTAACTTTTCCTTCCATTTGTTTGACTTTCACTAGTACTGCTAGCAATGAACAAAATAGCATAAGAGCATGCATATTTAAAAGTTAAAGGTATTAAACAATTTTCCCTCCTAGATCAGGAACAAAACAAGGATGTCTACTATCAATATTTCAACACTATACTACAGGACCTTGTTGGTACAATAAGGTAAGAGAGGTCCAGGGATTTAGCTCAGTGGCATGAGCAGCTGCCTTGCAAACAAGTGGTTGTGAATTCAATCCCTGGTACCAAAAAAAAAAAAAAAAAGGCAAGAGAAAGAATTATAAGGTATATAGATTAAAAGGGGAAAAATAGCACAAAGATTGGTAGAACAGTGGGACCAAGTGTAAAACCCTGGGGAAAAACCTCATGCAGCTAGTAAAATGACCTTCTGATAAGGGTGCCAAGAATCTACAAAGGAAAAAAAGGCCATGTCTTCAACAAATGATGCCAGGAAAACTGGATATTCACATGCAAAAGACTGAAAATGGATCTTATCTCTTAACATATAAAAAACTAGCAAGATTAGATCATGTACAGGTACAAATTTCCTATGATGAATGTTATCATTACGTGTATCTAAAATGTACCATTGGAAAAAAATATACAAAACTTCTGCTCTGGAATATAATGTTAACAATGTAAAAAAAAAATAGGACAAACAACAGCAACAACAAAAGCAAGTCAGACTAGAAGAAGCACTTAAGTGTTGAGACTTAGATCTTGACTACATAAGGAGTTTTTAAAATTTGGTAATAAAATTATAAAATAAGCAAAATATCTAAACAGATACTTCAAAAAATACAACGATGGCAAATATACGTGTAAATGATGCTCTTATTAAACTTAAAGAAACAAAAAATTAAAATCACTATGTACATAATAGCTGAATTAATGACAATACCAAATACTGGAATTTCCATGATTACTAATAAGAACATAAACCAGCATAGCCCCTTTAGAAAGTAGTTTTGCATTTGCTTCTTACAAAATCAAAACGTATGCTTACAAATCCAGCAACACAAATTCTAGGTATTTGAGCAAGTAAATACTTTTTTTTTTTTTTTTGGAGACAGTCATCCTATGTAGTTCAGGCTGGCCTTGAACTCACTTTGTAGCCTAGGCAGTTGAATTTACAGTGACCCTCCTGCCTTAGCCTCCCTAGTGTGGGATTACAGGCAGGTAGGCACCATGCCCAGCTATAGTTTATTTTTAAAACATCTTTACCCATTCCAAACAAGCATTTCCTTTAAAGTGCTACTGAATGCAGCAAGTAACACAACTGCTTTTTTTTTTTTTTTTTTTTCCTTTTCTGTTTTTGTGACTAGGCTCTCACTATGTAGTTCATACTGGCCTTGAACTCAATATGCAGCCCAGGCTGGCCTCAAACTCATGGCAATCCTCCTGTTTCAACTTCTTGAGTGTTGTGCCACCAGGCCCAGCTCTGACAAAACTCCTTTCAACAGGACAATCCTAAGAAACACTGCTTGTTGAACTATAACAATTAAATTGCTCCATTAATGTGTGCCAGTCCCAATTAATATTTCTCTCCAAGTACTACCATGTAGGATTTGAATTCCAACTTTTGAAACTAATTGGCATACTGTACTTTCATAGTAATGTTATCACAACTAGCCAAAGAAAGAAATTCCAATGATTAAAACTTTAAAAGATAACCAGGATAATTGTAAAACACAAGCAAATGTAAAGAGTGGTTACTTAATGTTGTACAAGCACTAAAACACAGCTATTCCCAACAGTTAACAAAAAAGTCAAGGATTTTTTAATTTAACAGTCTTCATTTACCAGAAAAGTAGAGATGATTAATCCATGATATGGTATAGTTCCCATAACTGCATGTCATAACAATTGTAATAAAAAGTTGAATTACAGAATTCTTTCCTACAAATTACAAAGAAAAGATTATGAGATTTAATTTAGTAGAAAAAGTATTATATAGGATCCATACTATGAATTTTAAGTTGGGCTTCAATAAGTGAGGACATTAGTAATTTGACAAGGCAATACAGTACTTGCCTTTAGTTCTTTATAGAATTCCTAGGGTTTTCGTCTGTCTTCAAAAACTGAGTAAGAGCAGTCAGGGGGCAGAAGCAGCTCCAAAGATGAGGTCAGCTAGTGCAGCATAATTTCCTACCTGCTCATACAAAAAGAACAACCTCTAATCCTCAAGAACTCAGCAGCAAAATAAATTTGGAAAGATGTATTTTAAATTGTACATTGTACATTAAGATATGTTCCCACGATATGATTAATTTATTTTACTTTCTAGAATTAATGTTAAGAAAACAATCAAAATTGTGGCTAAGCGTGCAGCTCAAAGGTTGAGCATGTTAAGTGCTTCCAATAAAAAGGCCCCGTCTTCAATCTGCAGCACAAAAGAAAGAGGGAAGGAGGAAAAGAGAGACAATGGAAAGAAAAGACAGGAGGATAAAGATTTATGTAGTACTGGAGTGCTTATCATTGTTTCTACCTTGTGGGAAAAAAAAAATCTAAATTTCTGACAACAAAAGAAATACATTGCACCATACAGATGAAAGTGAAGCCTCATAAGAGTCTAATGACACCTTTTTAAGAATTATTTTACAATACAGATGTTCGCATCTTATCAGGGAAAAAGATCACATATAAAATTATTTAGCTCAATTCCCATTAATTTTATAGTCAAGAAAAGTTTTTTGAATTAACATTTTTGCCTGATAAACTCAGCTGACCACACTACTCTACACTGTAGACCTTGACTATCAAGAGTTACAGAGAGGACAGAGTAAAAAAACTTACAACTAAAGTATACTTACTGTATTTGACATGGACTCATTTTCAATCAGACTCACATATCCAATTTCTTTTAAAATAGAAAAAAATAGTGCTCTAATTTTGGAAATTATATGTGACATTCAGTCAATAACTAACACTCGAAAAAGTACTAAGAAATATTTCAATCCATTTCTGGTCATACTGGCGCTAGCCTGTGATTCCAGCACTTGACTATGATCTCCACTCTGAGAAGGCTAAAGCAAGATTGCAACTTCGGGAGCAGCCTGGGCCACACAGTGAGTCCAAGGCCAGCCTGAACTATATGAGATTCTGTCTCAATAAATAAGTAAATAAATCCATTTTCCATTATTTTCATCTAAAAAATAAACTGATGTCTTAATTTGTTGGAAATCAACATAGTTTTGAAATATTGAGAAGTTAACTCTAAAAATTGAGGAAACATTTATATAATGACTAAAACCAAAAAGAAATAATCAGAGGTTTATGATCATCCACAATCCAATATGAGAAGAGTCTGAACCCAATTCTGTTATGAGATCAAGGACGTGTTCTTTACCTTTTTTTAGTTTTAATTTTCTCACCCATGAAATAAAAATCATAGCTTGCAAAAGGATTGTAATAAGCATTAAGTTGCCATTATAAGATCTGGCAGATGTAATCCCTACACAACAAAGAACTCAAGAAACTGTTATAAGTAACATTTTTAAATAACAGTGTTTAATTTCAATTATATTAGCCTTTTTAAAGTAAATCCCATAACTAACACTAGCTCTAAATTCACTGAGATCCAAAATGAATGCTACATCCTTACATCATTTACACCAATTAATTGCACCAGACAGAAGCCACTAAATGAATCAAATTGGCAAGCCCTTAAATGAAGCCAGGGTTGGCTGGTTTGGTTTTGTTTTGGTGGTCCAAGACCTTGACTTAGGCTTTTTGCCACTGAGCTACACCCTATGTTCAGACCTGAACATAGGTTTAATACCGAATAGAAAACTCTTGTTTTTACATAGGGGATGAAGGGACTGGGGGAAAAGACTGATTTCCTATTAAAGAAACCTACAGAGTAAAAGGCACAAGCCTGTAATCCCAACATTCCAGGAGAGAGATTTAGAAAGCTGAAGGATTGAAAATTTCAGCCCAAGCTGGGCAATTTAAAGAAGATCCTCTCCCAAATAAATAAAAACTGGAGATGTATCTCAGTGCATAGGCTAAATCTTTAGCAGAGGGTGGGAGGCAGTTTTAAGGAAGAAACAATCTTAGTAGGCACATAAGCATCCCACAGTCTTGTTAAGAGAAGGCTGTGTAACAGGAGACTGCAGTCAAAACAGTGAAATTTGGTGAAAAAGGACTACAGAGCTTCCTTTGACTCCCACAGATCACTGCTTATCAAAGCAGACAACTTATAACCTTAAAAACCTATCATTATTACAATAGTCCTGTTAAATTCACAGTACTAGTGAAATGTCCCCGATTTTCAATGAAAGTCAAAAATTTCAAACACTGACAGATTAAATCTCTACAATCTAAGTAATCCCAGCTCCTTCATACACTCATTAATTCTTGTATGAGTATGTAATAAAAATCAGAAGAACTAAAATGTGAGTTGTTTTCCCTCAATAAAACTAAACAGAAGTTGGATGTGGTGGCGCACGCCTGTAATCCTCGCACTTGGGAGGCTGAGGCAGGAGGATCATTTTGAGTTCAAGATCAGCCTGGGGCACAAAGTGAGCCCAAGGCCCGCCTGAACTGCACAGCGTGGCCTCGTTTCAAAAAGACAAAAAAAAAAAAAAAAAGTCTATTCTTTTTTGTGTAGGTCATTAAAAATTTGTATTACCACTTAAAACTTTAAAAGCTCCATAACCCTTTGATTCTAGTTGTATCTTACTAATGTATTCTCCGAACATGTGTGAGTGAATGTTAGTGCTTCACAGCCCTCAGTTCCACCAAAGTTATTCTTACGGAGGCAGGAGGATCCCCGCAAATTCGAGGCCACTCTGAACCACATAGCCAAAAACGCTGTTTCAAAGTTTTCTTCCTGATCACTGTGTGTAAAAAGATTACCGACAGGTGGAATCCCCCCACAGCTAGTAGGGTGCCGTCACCTTTTTTGCAAATTATTTAAAAAGCCAAGTCACGCCGGGACTGACTCGTTGCGAAGCACGCACCGGGGCGAAGGAGCCAGGCTCACGCCGGCCGGGGCCAACTCAGGGCGCGGCCGCAGCGGCCTGAGGGGCTTAAGGCCGATGAGGGCAGGCGGACTGCCATTCTCGTCCGGGCCCTACTGACGCCGGGGCCCGTGTGGAGCGCAGCGACCGAGGTACGGCCCCCCAGGCTCCGCTTCCACAGCTCAACTCGAAGCTCGCTCCCTGGCGTTCCCGGAGCACTGCACTGACACTGAAGCACGCAGGCGGCAGAGCTCACCCACCGCCACCGAGAGGGGCGGCCACGCGACCCGGCCAAGCGGGGCGAGGCGCGCGGCGGGCCGTGCACCCACCTGGGCGTCAGACCTTCTTCCCGCACCGGCTGCCGCGAGCACTGAGACCGCCACGCGCGCGCCCAGCCGTCGTTTTCGCCGCTTCGCGCCCTACCCACCGCGCACGCGCCTCTCCCCAGACCCGAAAGCCTCCCTGCGGTCTCCAAAACGCCCCGCCCCCTGCGCGCGAACCCTCGTCCTCACTTCTCGCGAGAGGCTCCTTCCCCGCCCCCAGCCAGTGAGTGCGCGAACGGGCAAGGAGGAGGGTGCTCCAGGCAAAAGCATTGCGGCCGCCATTATCCTCCTCTTCTCTGCTGCACCGCTCTCGACGTTCTACAGATCCCACCTGTTTGCGGAGCATAGGTAATTGGAGTTACTGGGGTTGGGATACTGTGGATTGAAGCAGGGATTTGGCCTCCGGGCAAGGCTGCTTTCACTTTTTCCAAGCCTGTCTTTTCTCGGCCCAGTCCCTTAACAGCCCGAAGGGAGGCGCCGGCGGGAGGCGCAGTGTTCGTCTCTCCTTCGAGCTGATTGACACGGCCTTGAGCCAATCGCCTCGCCCTCGCATCACCACCGAAACCCGGGCAGCCAATCGGGCGCGACGGCGGGGTAGGAGGTGGAGGAGGGGGCCTGCACTAGCTCTCTGTCCAGCTCTGATCGTCTAGGCGGCGCGGCGGGGAAGGAAGGCGGACTTGCGGGGTGAGGAGCCTAGGTTGCGTGTGGGACGAGGGTCGGTGCCCACGCTGCCCGCTTGAAGGAGGCATTCTGGGCTGCTCGAAGGTTAGCCACTTGAGAAGGAGACGTTGCGTGGGCTCCCCTCCCCCACGCCGCCATTTCCCTGAGCGAGCGGTTGTATTTGTCGGAGCTGGAGGATCCGGGGAGTGGAGAGGCAGAACCAGGAAAAGAGCTGTGGTCGTGCAGTTTTGGGAGCTGGACACTTAAGTAGAAGGATCTGCGGCTGGGCGAGGCAGCGGGGACGCGAGGCGTAACGTGCTCTTTGTGTAGAGCCCTCAGCCCCGCTGCCGGCCCGTAGCGGCTCCGGCGGGTTCGGCTGCTCCGCTGCTTTGTCTCGCGGTGGGGGAGGTGCGGGCAGCGGCCGGGCCGCGTGGTGGGGGGAGGGGCTGCCGTTCCTCCTCAAGCACGCAGGCGCCATTTCGGCCGCCATTTCCTGTGGTCCGAACGCGGAGCTGCAACTCTGCTCTGCCGTCGCCTGGCGGGTGCCGTGAGGTGGGAGCGGACCGGAGCAGGATTCCGCCTGGCCGGAAGACCTGATCCTTGCCTGACGGGGGTTAGAGGAGTGCTATAGCGGCTCAGTAGATGGACTGCTCGTTTTTGCGTGGATTCCTTTCTCTCAGTCTTACTCTCCCACCTCCGAGTTTTAACTGAAAGACGGGCCTGTAGGAAACGGTTGTAGTCGGTCGTTAGGGGAGCGATTGTGCTGGCCGGCTTGTGGAAAGCGGGAGGAGAGAGCGTGGCGGCGGTCTGAGCGGTTCTGCCACTCCCGCCGCCCTTCCGGCCTGAAGAGCCTGGGGCTTTTGTGTTGAGGTGTGCTTGCCGGACTGTGTTCTTTATAGCCTCGTGGTAAAGGCTCCCTAGAGACGATGTTAGTGTAGGGCAGCACCGTGAGCCTTGCAGCTATCCCTCTGGTAATTAGTCCTGGTGACTGTGGCTTGCATTTGCCCCTTGTAAGCTAGAAATTTCGGAGACTGCTGTTTCTAGTCAGCTGTGGGGGGAAAGCAGTGACTCGAAATAATAATTTAAAATTAAGGTATGGATAATGAGACGTACCTTTTCACAGATTTAGGCTTCGTGAACAAAATTTAAGTACACAAGCTCGTCCCTTTCCAAGCTTTAATGAAAATACAGTGTGAGACAAGGCTTACTAAAAAAATGTCTTTACTAGCAAAGAAATCGGCCTCCTGTAAATCTTGTTTACGCAGTGACTTGAATTTTAAGATCCAAAAGTGAAGTCAACTTCAGAAATAGCTGTTTGTTGTGCTCAGACTGGTGTTGTGATCAAAAAGTAAGTTTGGTAGTAACCAAAACAAAGCAAAACTGATTTGTGTTGGTTTCTCTATAGGCTACTGCAGCATTAGTTTATCAGTTGGTCCTGGTCAGAATACTACAGTTCTGCTTTGCAAAGATACATAACTTGCATGTTTTAGAAGCAGTCTTATTTAAAAACATTGAGCAAGATACACAGTTTATACTTTCCAATAAGCCAAATGTACTAGCTATTTATTTTTTTTCCAGTAGATTGGTTAGTCCATTTAATACGAGAAAATGGAAACTGAGCAGCCAGAGGAAACCTTCCCCAACACTGAAACCAATGGTGAATTTGGTGAGAAGACATTTTAATTATAACAATTGAGTATTTTTCATTCCATTGATTTCAATATTCCCTTATGATTGGCATGGTCTGGTACACTATCATCTCTTATTTTAGTTTGTAGGCTGAGATACTTACCAGGTCCGCTTTTAGATTTTATGGGGAGAAATAACCATGCTTTCTTTGCATGGTAAATAAAATGACAAAAATAAAATTTTGTCATTTCTAATCCTTCAAAGTACTTAAAATATTTTATGTTGGATCATATTACAAGGGAGGGTGAAAGCTAAGACTAACATTGCTTATGCTCTTTTTGTAAATGTACATAGAATTAGTTGGAAATCATTTTAACCTACAGGTTAAAACTAAAATGTAATTCAGATTTTTTTCTGGAAGTTTGTTTTTTTTAATCTGAGCTGTTGATTTGTAGGTAAACGTCCTGCAGAAGATATGGAAGAGGAGCAAGCATTTAAAAGATCTAGAAACACGGATGAAATGGTTGAATTACGAATTCTGCTTCAGAGCAAGGTATAAAATTTTGCCCTTAAAAATTTGAAGGTGGCTCTCACAATAGAAACTAGGCTTAAAATTTTAGTTGGCTCTGTGGAAGCTTTTGGAGCTTTAAAGTTTCGAAATTGGTGTGATTCTTTGTAAACAAAACTTGTAATCTCTGATAGTGGTGTTACTTAGCCAACTAATAAGAGATAAGTGTCTTTTCTACAATAAGCTACTACAGATAAAGCTAAGAGAACCGTGGGAGGGGGTGACCGACTGAGCTGCACAGCACTTGGAGTTCTTGAGTTTGATTCCCAGTCAGTACTGAAGAGAAATTTTAACAGAAGCCTACTATATGATGCTGAAATTATTCTGTTTTCTTTTGTTTTCAGTTTGTTTTGTTTCTTTTGAGACACCATCTCACTGCACAGTTTCAGGCTGGTCTCAAACTCACTTTGTAGCCCAGGCTGGTCTCAAATTTGGAACAATTCTGCCTCAGCCTTCTGAGGGCTAGGATTACAGGCATGAGCCACCACACCCAATTTTGCAGTACTTTAAAGTTAATCTGTGCTTAAGTTTTATGTCATCGTGTATCTGACATTCTAAATATTCCAAAGCTCAGTCTTAAAATATTTTTTTTGTTAAGCACATACAGAACTTGGTTGTTCCCTCCCCAGTGATGCTGTCCCCCTGTATATAACCAGTTCTTATATATAGCAACAGGTGCTAGATATTTGAAGGGAAGGGGTTAAAGCACAGGTACACTATGTTAGAGAATGGCAAGAAAAAGTTTTTTTGTTTTTTTGTATCTTTTCTAGAATGCTGGGGCAGTGATTGGAAAAGGAGGCAAGAATATTAAGGCTCTCCGTACAGACGTAAGTATTAACTTAAGCTACTACACAAGCAGATTCATCTTATGTATTCTAGAAATTTGAAGGTTTACATAAAGGAAATCACTTAATATAGCTACACACCATTTGTAAAAGTTGGGTTACATAATATTGAGGTTTGCCATTCTTGTTTTAATAAAAGCCCAGATTGAGTAAGGTGAAAGGTTTATATTAAACCTCTTCACCTTCTAGGAAGATTCCACCAAATTATTCACTTGAAGCAAGATAACATCTTAGTTCCAAAAGTGGCAGAGTGTTGTTCTTAATCATACCACTTCCCAAGTGTGTTAATCAATTACAGTATTACTGAAAAACCGTTGTTAGGTAGCTATTTAAAACCCAGGGATTTTTATTTCCTTTTTTAAAGAACCATCCATCTGTTCTTTTAGCAGCTTGCACAGTGGAGCACAGAGTTCTTAGGATTGACGTTGCATGATTTAAGTGTGGAGAAAGAACAGAGTAGGCACGTAATCATTATACCTTGGAGATCGTCAATACCTATTATTTGAGTCTTCGTATTTTATAGTGGGTTGACTCTTGTGATTAGACACATTAAATGTTGGCAGTAACAAGTGAACGTAGGACTCAGCTACACTAAAATTTCTAAATTTTTTTCTTGTAGTTTTGCATTTCTTAATGTTTTCTTGCTCAAATTGAGGCAAATAACTGTGTTGAGTACTTATTTGACAGTATTTCATTTCTCTCTTGGTCGCAGATCTTTGTATGTTTCTCCTGATTACTGTAAACTGAACTTGAAAATTTGTTTAAAATTTTTACAAACCTTCCTATTACAAGCTAGGTTGCATTTTTGATCCTCAGGAAACCAAACCAGTCTTTTATTAGTTGTGGTTTTTGGTGTAGGAATTTTTGTTTTGTCTTTTATAAACCTCTCTCCTTTTAATCCAGATGTTCTATAGTATTATCTGGGTTATTAATTTCCCCACTTTCCTCAAGAATTTCAGTAAACTTTGAGTCATGACAGGTTTTGTGTCTACCCTCATGAGCCAGCCTGCTACTGAAACATCGTTCGTTTTATTTTTTTTTTTAACAGCTAGAACCATCATTTAAGATCCTTAAGTGTTAAGCCACAGTCAGATATAGAGAAGTCCATTATTGTGTTAGTCTTCAGAACAACTTAAGCTTGTTTCATTAATTGAGAGTATGAGTATAGTTTGTATTAAATTAAAATTTATTGCTTTTCCCCCTTTTCCCTCTCCTTGTTTTTTTGGCCATATATCTCCGTTGCCCATGTACTGGATCGACTTACCCCTGCGTTGCCCACCATGACGTTGGCCCATCCGCCCCTGAACGCCCATGTGAAAACCCTGGTTGGCTATGCCCAAAAATGTGCTCGTTGCCAAACGGGTACCATACTTGACAACTTCTGATTGAATGCCCATGCCCAATGCCAACATCCACGAACGCCAATGACCAATGCAGTACAATGCCAGTGTTTCAGTCCCAGACAGCAGTGGCCCCGAGCGGTATGTCCCAACAGTTTATGCCTCACTGCCTGATTAGAAAGAGAGAAATGTATTTTATTACCTGCCTTTTATATAATTAAATAGTATCCCCTTTAGACGGTGTATTGTTTTTCAAGTTTCTGTCTTATTTTCCCCATTAAGTCTTTTTGTCACTGAACTTTTACCGTGAGTTGCCCACCCAAACGGTCCACTAATTTTATTTCGATGGAAGGAGCACAGCTTCAAGTGTTGCATATTTGCTGCATTGTAAATCAAATTGTTACCAAAATAGTCTCTCGCTCTGTCTTTGTGGCCCACCTTGCTTCCCAACATTGCCTGTTCATAATTTTTCTGATGAAATGCTAACTCTGGTTCACTCTTCCTTCACTTCTCATTTGTGTTGTCTTTGTTTTGTCTTGCATTTGTATTTGTTTTCTTGCAGAGCCCATTAGTAATCTAATTTTTCTAACTGGTATCCATAACCTTACTCCAGATACAATGTTCACCACTTGCATAATCCCCCACTTTGCCTAAGAGAAGGTGTGCCAGTTTTACCAATGTAACAGCGAGGGTATCCTTAACTTGGTGGCGGGGAACATAAGTATTCAACTCTGCTTCAGTTCTGGTCAGTTTATTGCCCACTTAATCTGAGCCCTTCCAAAAGCCCATTCTTTCTGTCTCTGCAAGTCTCCTAATACTGTTATTATGTCTGTATGGGGCATAAAATAAAATGCATGTGAAAATCTATAAATAGGTTTCTTTAAATGGGGAAATATTGTTAATGTTGCTCCTGTAAAAGTTTATATGACTACTGATGGCAAACACAAAACTCATTTTTCTTTTCCACCCTTTTTTGTACTATCTGGTATTTGTGATGTTTGGCAGCATATTGAGTATTAGTGCTGATATTGAAACAATTGGAGAAATTCTGAAGAAAATCATCCCTACCTTGGAAGAGGTAGGCTTCCTTTTTCTTCTACTATATTTGGCATTATATGGGGGGGGGTGTTTAATAAAAATGTTTCATTGGGGTATCATGCAAAAGGGAAGAAAAACAATACAATGGTTTATAACAGCAACACCTTGCAGCCTACTGAGTAATGCGTAATATTAGTGTGTATATGACTTTAATTCAAGGTGATCACTCAGGTATGAACTACCTTGTGGTCATGTGACTAGCATACATTTTAAAGGCTTTAATTTTGCAATATCTTTAATTAGAAACATTAATTATGGGAATATGTCCAAAAGGAGGAAAGTTTAGCAGTGTTTGAGGATGTTAGCATTCTCTGTCACTTGACTTGTTACACAAGGTACTTTATATTGAGTCATAAAGTTTAGCTGGCAGTCTCATTTAAGTATGTATAGATATAAACTGTTGTAGTAGCTTTACCAATATATGCGACAATAGCCTGATCACACTAGACACTTAACCTATTACTCTTATTTTTCTACTTTCAGGGCCTGCAGTTGCCATCACCCACTGCAACCAGCCAGCTCCCGCTCGAATCTGATGCTGTGGAATGCTTAAATGTATGTCATAGTGCCATTGAACCCCACTGAAGTATGGAGCCTGGCCCATAGGATCGATTTTATTTTTAACATAGTGTACTTTTCCCATTGCTATAGAAAAAAGGCTTAAAAACATGATACACGAATGGTCTTACAACTCACTGTTGACCCTGCTCCATGCTGCAGTGGGAATTAACTACATTTGCAAAGTGCTTTGCAGTCATTTTTATTATGGTGTTATTTGAATGTTAATAATTTTGTGGTAACAGCGACATGCTAAATGGCTGCAGTGTGGGTATGGTGTTGCAGGACCTGAAAATAAAATAGTTTTTTAAGGTGGTGCAGAATGTCCTTTTTGGGCCTGGCTATTGAGGATAATAAGCACATAACTGGTAAAGTTATTGAAATATAAATTCAGGTTGCTCACTGCAACAGTATAATTGTTACGCTTAT
This sequence comes from Hydrochoerus hydrochaeris, assembly GCA_004027455.1. Lineage (NCBI taxonomy): Eukaryota > Metazoa > Chordata > Mammalia > Rodentia > Hydrochaeridae > Hydrochoerus > Hydrochoerus hydrochaeris. The sequence continues at coordinate 45,502 of PVLA01008294.1, forward strand.
AGCTGATAAGTATATTATTGGGGGGTTATTTTTGGGAGACTAAAATTTTTATAACTCTCCCTCCACAGTACCAGCACTATAAAGGAAGTGACTTTGACTGCGAGTTGAGACTGTTAATTCATCAAAGTCTGGCAGGAGGAATTATTGGGGTCAAAGGTGCTAAAATCAAAGAACTTCGAGAGGTAAAGGCATTTTTGTTTTCTGCTGCCATATTCTATGCTAGAAAATAATTTTTTGCATAGTGAAAGTTCAAGAGTAATAAGGAAGTTTTGTCAGAGTGCTTATGCCATTATTGGGTCCTGTGTTAATCATGGTTTTATGTGAAGAGAAATTCAAAATTAATCTGAACATGCAGAAAATATCTTTTCAATGTATTCTAATCCTTTTTTTTTTTTTTTTTTTTTTTTTTTTTGGTAATACAGAACACTCAGACAACAATCAAGCTTTTCCAAGAATGCTGTCCTCATTCCACTGACAGAGTCGTACTTATTGGAGGAAAACCTGATAGGGTTGTAGAGTGCATAAAGATCATCCTTGACCTTATATCTGAGGTACCTTTAAAGTACTCTGCTTACATTGTTTCTTAAAGTAGTTTCATAATGTTTGGTATGTAACATCTTTTACCTAGAAATTTCATGTATGGGCTTTATAGCCTGAGTTCTTCAAAGAAATCCCTACAGTGATGCTCTTAAATGATATGCAGTTCCCATTTGACCACCTCATTATAGATTGTAGTCTTGCCCAAGATAATAGTAGCCTCCACCCTCAGAGTTGGTGACTTTAGACTGTGTGGTGTATGCTTTGCAGTTTATAATGAGGAGTCTTCCATTTCTTCCTGCTAAGGTAGTGAAATTCACTTTCATTGTGGACTTGCAAATAGTTTTTGATTTATTGGGGAGGAAGTAGCCAATAGTATTTCTGAAAGTCCTTTTATGAACTTTGTCCATTTGTTGTTCTCTACTACATTCTGAGAAAAATAAGTTTAAAAGGGTAGTGTGGCCTAAGGCTATAAGGTGGTTGTATTTTTGTTTCTAGTCTCCCATCAAAGGACGTGCACAACCTTATGATCCCAATTTTTACGATGAAACTTATGATTATGGTGGTTTTACCATGATGTTCGATGATCGCCGTGGACGGCCTGTAGGATTTCCCATGCGGGGAAGAGGTGGTTTTGACAGAATGCCTCCTGGTCGGGGTGGGCGTCCCATGCCTCCCTCTAGAAGAGATTATGATGATATGAGCCCTCGTCGGGGACCACCACCCCCTCCTCCTGGTCGAGGTGGCCGGGGTGGTAGCAGAGCCCGGAATCTTCCTCTTCCACCTCCACCACCACCTAGAGGGGGGTAAGTTTTCCATTTGTAAATTAAAATACAGGAGATTACATTTAGTGGTTGATGGGGTACATTTTGGGGTGTGTGATGTATGAACTGCAATTATAGCAAGTATTGTACTTTCAGAGATCTGATGGCCTATGATCGAAGAGGAAGACCTGGAGACCGCTATGATGGCATGGTAAGAAAATTGGTGTTTTGTGTCAGGGCTATGAGGGGGTCTCAAGCATTAAGGTAAAAATTTGTTGAAGATTGTAATTGAAAACCTTTATTAGATAACCATTTCAGTTGTTTTTTCTTTTTTTTTGGTCTTTTTTTATTTCTTCAAAATACTTAATTGCTGCCCCCAATATATTTGTTGTGTTACAGAAAATTAGGCATATAAAAAAAATGACCAGTATAATGCAGATTCATGCGAATCCTTCTTTCTAACACAGGTTGGTTTCAGTGCTGATGAAACTTGGGACTCTGCAATAGATACTTGGAGCCCATCAGAGTGGCAGATGGCATATGAACCCCAGGTTGAGTATTGTTGAGTATTAGTGTGGATATGAGTCATTTCAGATGCTTACCTACTTAAGTCTTTTTTTTCCCCTCCCTTTTTTGCACTGCTGTGTACCTGGATCCCTATTGATCCCTTCCCTCATGATTGTTTTCTAAAATTAGCTCATTGGAAATACACTAGGGAGGAGTTTTTGATTTCCTAAATTAAGGGATTTTTATGTAAGACAGTAGCTTGGGTTATTTTTGAAGGCAAAATAATTTTCTATTTTTTCTTTTTTAGGGTGGCTCTGGATATGGTAAGTTTTCTGCTTTATAAATAAATCAAACATTTATACTTTCTAAAGTGAACTTAATGCTCATTATTTAAATCAGATTATTCCTATGCAGGGGGTCGTGGCTCATATGGTGATCTTGGTGGACCTATTATTACTACACAAGTAACTATTCCCAAAGATGTAAGTATCTTTAATATGCTACCAGGAATGTTTAATGAAACACTTTCATGACTGTTGCTTCCTTCTGTAAGTTTTCTTTAAATTCAAAGGGCATTTTAGTAAGGCTTTTAGAATTGAGGTTAATGTTTAAGGACATTAGTGAGATTTCATTCTGAGGTTTGAGCCTTTTTGAGTGAACTTGGGTGCAATTAAAACTAGAAAGTTCTGATCCTTAATAAGCTTACTAAAGAAAATAATAGTATATATTTACATTGATAATCCAAATTTTGACTAGGAGATTAGTTCATGAGTCACTGAGTAAATTACCCCAAAGTCAATATTCTTCATGGTTATTGAGAACACAGGTAGTTAAATTTTCTTTAAAATCATCATAAATGCTTGTATTTAAAAATCTTTTCAGTTGGCTGGATCTATTATTGGCAAAGGTGGTCAGCGGATTAAGCAAATCCGTCATGAATCAGGAGCTTCTATCAAAATTGATGAGCCTTTAGAAGGATCCGAAGATCGGATCATTACCATTACAGGAACACAGGACCAGATACAGAATGCACAGTATTTGCTGCAGAACAGGTCAGTCAATAGTTTTGTGTTAACTTGTACATACTAAACTTTTAAAAGCTCTTCTCAAGTGATTTTTCTTTTACAAAACCTTGGTGTTTCAGCCATTTGGGGGCCTAACTTCTAAATATTCTAATAGCTTTGCCTTAATTTTCTTCTGCTTTCTTACTAAAAATGAAGACATTCAATACTAATCTTGCTGGAAGAAGCCTTAACCAAGCAAACTTCTCATTTTCTCTGGTGAAAACTGCTGCCAAAACCACTCACTTGTTACAAATTATACAGAGCCTGTAGAAAATAATAGAAGATTCATTGGATGTTGGCCTAGTTCTGTGTGGAAGACTAGTGATTTTGTTGTTTTTAGATAACTAAATCGACAACAAATCACAGTCTGCCATATGGCACAGGCCACCTCTACAGGACAAATGATTGGTGCTGTAAAATGCAGCATTTCACACCTTACTGGCATCTCTTTTTCTACTGAGTATTAACAACTTTCAGTTTCTTTTCTTAATTCTAATTCTGCTCTGCTAATGTCTGGTTTACTATAAATCATTTTTCCTGAATTTTACATTGCTTTTGTTTATAATTGCTGTTTTTTAAAGATTCTTATTTCTAACTATAATGGACATGTTTATCATTTAATTTAGCATTGAAATTGTCTTGATGTTGATTAAGGTGTTACGAACAAAAATTCTAATTCGTACTTTTTTTTCTTTTCTTTTATAGTGTGAAGCAGTATGCAGATGTTGAAGGATTCTAATGCAAGATTATTTTTTCTTTTTTATAGTGTGAAGCAGTATTCTGGAAAGTTTTTCTAAGACTAGTGAAGAACTGAAGGAGTCCTGCATCTTTTTTTTTTTTTTATCTGCTTCTGTTTAAAAAGCCAACATTCCTCTGCTTCATAGGTGTTCTGCATTTGAGGTGTAGTGAAATCTTTGCTGTTCACCAGATGTAATGTTTTAGTTCCTTACAAACAGGGTTGGGGGGGGGAGGGCGTGCAAAAACTAACATTGAAATTTTAAAACAGCAGCAGAGTGAGTGGATTTTATTTTTTGTTCATTGTTGGTGGTTTAAAAACAATTACCCCCTATGTAATTATTGTGAGCACCTTGCTTTGTGTGGTCACTGTAAACATTTGGGGGGGTGGGACAGGGAGGAAAGTAACAATAGTCCACATGTCCCTGGCATCTGTTCAGAGCAGTGTGCAGAATGTAATGCTCTTTTGTAAGAAACGTTTTATGATTTTTAAAATAAATTTAGTGAACCTATTTTGGTGGTCTTTTTTTTTTTTTTTTTTTTTAATAAAGACAGTCAATTTTCAAATGGTGGCTGAAGTTCCCAATGCACCCTGAACTAAACACATAAGTTTGATTTTCAGCTCCTCTGTTGGAAATAAGTACATACAGGCAAAATATTTTAGCAGATTCAGTTCCGGTGATTTCTTGATAATTCCAGTCATTGCTTGGGAAGATGGTCCATCATAAATGCCATACTTAAAATAAGCTGGAGGATTTTTTTTTTTTTTCAAATGCTTGTCCCCCTACTTTTCAGCAGTTTTCTGTTAGTAGTTGTAAAGAACCAAGGTGATCAGCAGTACTACAAAGTGAAAAAAAAAATAAGTATATTTCCAGAAGCCTAATTGGCAGTGGGTTTTATTAAAATAACATGGTTATGGAAGTGGTGGATGCTGAGTAAATTCTGATTATTTTTATTACATTTCTCACGTACAGACTTAACTGTCAATCTTCTAGTGTCTTAGTTAAACTTTGTATAAATATATATACATGTTTTTCCATTGTATGCAAACTGCAAGAAAAAGATGTACCATTTCTCTGTTGTATGTTGGATTATGTAGGAAATGTTTGTGAACTATTCAAAAACAAGTTGAAAGACGTTCCTGTGGATGTTTTGTTGTAGTATCCTGGCATTTGTATTGATAGTTTAAAAGTTGCGCTGCACAATAAAACTCCCATGATGCTAGATTTGATGTGTACCCAGTTTGAAAAAAGGTTGGTTGACACCTGTAAAAATTTGTTGAAACGTCCTCTTACAAGGAAATACAGTAATCTTACATATTTTTTTTTTGTGTGGAGTGTTTTTCTAGCTTTTATAAATTTAATCTCAAAGGGAGTGTACATTTTTAAAATCCAGTAGGTAGGTTTTGTCAGGGAGTAGCCTAACCAAATGAGTCTAGTTAAGGTAATTCTGTGTGTCCTGTAAGAGTTGGGCAATTTTTCTTGGGTATGTTCATATAAAATAGACCTTTTAAGGGAATTGTTTTCGTAATGCTTGGTTTAGTTGGGAGGGGTTAAGAGTTCTCTTGGTTACTAGCACATGAAATCCCTGAACACAGAACTAGTGAATACTACCTTTGGTTCAATTTTCTAAAGGAAAAACTAAGCTGCTTTGCCACATGAGTGTTAATAAAACTCACCCTTAAGTATCTTAAATATGGCTGAGTTGGGGTTGAGTGAAATTAGCCCTTACAGAGAAAAAAATTAATAAAGATCTAGTCAAACAGTTAACTCCTGGAGAGAAGCATCAACATAATTGAGACCCTTACTATGGATAAACAGCTATTTGGCACTGGCAATCAAACTGCAGCTTTGAGAGAAACTTGCATTACCACTGTTAATTGGTAAATGATAAATGGTTGAAGATGAGAAAGGTTAGAAATAAAAAAGGGCTGGGAATTTAGCTCAGTGGCATAAGTGTTGCCCTGGCAAGCACTAGGTCATGAGTTCGATCCCCAGTACCAAAAAATAAAAAGCTTACAATTCATTAGGTAAGCAGTGTTAAGTAGCAACTAGTACAATGATGAAAGTGATAAGGTGGGCACAATGCACATGCCATACAACACCAACAGTGGGAGGCTTCAAGGAGAGAAATGGCTCTACTTGAGCAACCTAAGGACATTAGTGAGACCCTGTCTGAAAAGCATGTAGTATACATGAAGGGAGGACTCTTGTGTTCAGTCCCTCCACTAAACTTTTGGGTCCCAAAGGTGTTAAAACTAACTTTTAAAGGTCTTGAGTCTTAAAACCAAAATGTCAATAACCACCACGCTTCTATAAACTAGGCAGCGTAGTTTATGCCTGTAACCATACCGTAGCACACAAGGCTGAGGCAGCAAGGTGGTCATAAACTAGAGGGCAAAACCCAAAACGAAAACCTATTTAATACTTGCATTTAATCTAGTTTTTAATATTTTAAAGTACTAAATCCTAATCTTACCATAGAATATATAGCCAAGAAAAATAAAATGCAACAGCAATTTTTCCACTGAAAGACTTGTATCAGAAATGTGTCTCAGGCAAGGTGGTGTGTGTGTAATACCCACACACTGGGAGGCTAAGGCAGAGGATAAGTTTGAGGTCAGCTTGGGCAATTTAGTGACTTAGACCTTGTCTCAAAAAAAAAAAAAAATACTGTGGATGTAAGCTCTGTGCATAACTCTACTTTCAGTCCCAGTGCTGAAAATGGGTTTGTCTTGCACTAGTTTTTTGTTTTTATGGTACATGGGGTTGAACAGCCTTCATGCTACACTTTTGGTTGGAGAAAATCTTGATAAAGATTATAGTCTCATCTCAATGTCCCAGGTGTGCACCACCATGCCCAGCATTTCTGTACTATTTGTGTTTTGGTCTTTTTTTTTGGGGGGGGGGAGGTTGTTTTTAGGCAAGGTCTTTGTAATCAAGGATGGAAACGCTGAGGCAGAAGTACTTCTGCCCAGAGTTGGGCACTACTGCCCCAGCTTCTCCATCCTGGGATTACAACCTGCCTGGCCTAAGGTACAACACTGTCCCACAAGCAGATGATGATCATTTAATGCTGCTAGGTAAAGAGACTTGTGTTTTAATTTTTTCCCTTAGAATGCCATTATACCAGTGAAAAGTTATGTCCATTGTTAGTGCTGTAAAAAATAATTTTGTTGGAAAGGTAGATGTTGTGGTACTTAAATGTAAATCAACCTATGTTACCACTGTCATTAAGACTTTAGGGACCCAGGATTTAGCTCAATGGCCTAAGCGCCTGCCTGTCAAGTGCAAGGTCATGAGTTTGGTCCCTAGTACCAAAAAAAAGATTTTCTCATTGCTGACAATATTGAAGTAAAACTGGCCCTTTTTTTTTTTTTTCCAGTACTAGTGACTGAAACCAGGGCCTTCCACAGTTAAGTGAGCAATTTACCACTGAGTTACATCCCAGCCCTTTATTTTACTTGTAAATTTTGGGTTTGAGGGCTGGGGGATAGGTTTTGGTTGGTTGGTTGGTTGGTTGGTTGGTTGGTTGGTTGGTTGGTTGGTTGGTTGGTTTGAGATATAGTATGTATTCCAGATGCCTTGGCCTTCTAAATTGGCCTTCTAGGGGCTGGCGGGTTAGCTCAGTGGCATAAGTGCCTGCCTTGCAAGCGCGCCAGTGTGAGTTCAATCCCTGGTACCGATAAAAAAACAATCAGTCAATCAATTGGCCTAATTTCCACTGCCATGTCCTGCTTCCCTCTGTCCCCTTCACCTGAGGACCTGCTCCCAGGGAAGTGTTTGTACCAGAATCCCAAGAATGACCTTTACTTCCCCAACCTAAGAAGAGCTAGAGCAAAAGCAGAACCGTACATCACCAACAGCCTGGACTTAGACCATACTGGAGATTGGACTTATCGCACTCTGTGCAATGAAGAGTTATTTTATGAAGAATTAACTGCATTGTTAGGAACGATTGTTGGTTTGTACTCCTGGGGTTGAAACCTAAGGCATCACACATGCTAGGTAAGTATTCCATCACTGAGCTGCAGGCCCCAGCTGTCAGCCCTTTTTAAACATGTTTGAGACAAGATATCACTAAGTTACGTAGGCTGAACTTGAACCTGCTGTCTGTCCCCTTGTCTCAGCCTCCCGAGTAACGGATTACTGGTGTGCACCACCATGCCAGGTAGCAGGACTATTTTTGAAAGTAGATGAATGGGAAGAAAATCATTTAAATGCTAGACAACCACAAAGACAAACTGCAAATGCTTTGTTAACACAGCATCCATTTCTAAGCACACGTCATTATGGATTTTTTTCTCTCCCCATTCTATATAGACTTGAGCTCGAAGTGCTGGTCCTTGGAGGGCTTCACCACCCAAAGAGGGTGGGTATTTGACTAAGGCTTGGTTAGCCAGGTCTTTCTCCTGGGATTTTCAATGTCAAGTAGAATGATGCAAACAAGTTGTAATGATCATAGTTACCTGTCTAGTAGCACTGGAAGAGAGCTGTGGCAGTGCTGCTCTCAATCCTCTAAAGCTTCCCGATCTGTTTATTATGAGTCTGGTTCCCCAGCCTTCCCTTTTAACCTGTGACTTTTCCTAATCTTTCAAAACATCATTTTGCTTAAATAGGCAGGAGTGGTGGTGAATGCTTGCAATCCCAGCAGTTGAGAGCCTGAAGCAGGAGGACTATAAGTCTGAGTCCAGCCAAGACTATGTAGAAAGCTTGAAGGGATCCGGGCTCCATGGCGAAATCCTGTCCTAACCCCACCCCACAATGCCATTTTGATTAAATTACCTAGAATCAGCTGCTACTTCATATAGCCCTTCAATTACAAAGGCTTATTTTGTTCCAGCAGCATTGTTAATTCAGGGAAGGCTGTGCCAAAGCACAGACAACAGCTCTTGCTCAGCTCAGCTGTCCTTGCTGCCAGCCAGTGTCACCTGAGCCTCACAGGAGGACCAGGTCTAGGCTCATCAGTCTTTTTTTTTTTTTTTTTTTTTGTACCAGGGATTGAACTCATAACCTCATGCTTGCTAGGCAGGTGCTTAGGCCACCGAGCTAAATCCCCAGCCCTCACTGGTCATTTCTAGGGACTGCCAGGTGCTACCCGAAGACTACTACTAAATCTCTGGACAGTGAGCAACAATGGTGTTTTGTGGTTCCTCTTTGTGCTTTCAGACTTCAGTAAAATGCCACGCTTCACAAGTAATAGATGTGATTTACTCAGCTTCTATCTAAGGGGTAGGATGATGCAACCTACCACTTTATTTATTTTTGAGACAGAGTCTTGCTGTGTAATCCAGGCTAGCTTCATACTCACAACAGTCCTCTTGTCTGTCTCCTGAGTACTAGAACTATAGATATGTGCCACCACACCCAGCCACAACCTACAGTTTTGGAGAAGTCAACTCCCTATGAGACATTTGACCAGCAAGAAATAGGAAAGAGAATTTTCTCTCCATCACAAAAACTGCCCTAAAGAAAAGTTTCTCTATATCAACTGTACAGAGGCTTTACTACTGCCTGTGCTAAGGGGCCTGAGTGACTGTGTGTGCACTCTATCTTGATAATGTCAGCGTGCACCTCATGGGGGGTGGGAGCTGGAGGCACAGCTCAGGCACATGCTCAGCTAGCAGGTGCAGCAGACACACATACACACTCACTTATCCCAGCACCCCCCTGACACACACATACTCACTTGGCCCTTAATCTGTGGCTCAGTTCTGTTTTTGTCTATTCTCTGCTCAGGGCACCAGTCTATCAATCATTTTGGGGATATTGAGAGAAGCAAATTAATGGAAGTGTTTACCTTCATAAAATTCTTTTTACTTCTTCATATAACTCCTGCAGGAGAGCCCATAGCCTCTCACTAGCAGTGTTGATTGTGCATATGTTGTTCTCACCATCCTATGATACTTTGGTGGGGGGCTGGTTTGTGTGCACAACATTAGGAATTGAATTGAAAATCATCATGCTGTATCTGCAATCTCCATTTTTAAAAATTTTTGAGACAGGGTCTCATTAAATGGCCCATGCTGGGCTCAAACTTGTGATCCTCCTGTCTTAGCCCCCTAGAATGCAGGTTAGAGGCATGTCACCATACCCAGCCCAATACCTCTGATTAAATACCTGCCAAAGCCTATCAACAAAATATAGATGACATATCAGTAATTACTGCCAGGAGCTTGACATTTAATTTAGCTCTTCACAAGGATGTCTCTCAATGAATGGAATGATCTAATTTGAGTACCATTCTGGAGGAGATACAGAAACACAACACTATTGATCACACCTCTTTTCCTTATTGCTCTTTAAAATGGAAGGATAGGCCAGGTATGGTGGCCCATGACTGTAATCCCAGCACTCAGGAGGCTGAGGCAGGAGGATCACTAAAAGTTTGAGGCCACCTAGGCTACAAACTGAGTTTAAGGCCAGCCTGAACTGCATAGTGACTCTCTTTTAAAAAGGAAAAAAAAAAAAAAACAAAGATAGTTTGGAAGTCATCATTGCCTAGGCATCAGGGAAACCATAGCACTCAGAAGCCTGATTATTTCAGGCTGGTCAGGACCACACAGAGAGATCCTGTTTTACCTCTCCTAAAAAGAGGTCATTGTGGTATCTTTCAGGTGGGTGCAGTGGCACCAGCCTATACTCCTCACTGCTTGCAGCTCAGGCTGGAAGACTCAAGAGTTTGAGACCAGTCTGAGCAATATAGCAAGATTTCATTTTCAAAAAATAATAATAGTAATTCTTCAAAACACTCATAGGTAAAGGGTAGAGCTCTGGCAAAGATTTTCTTTTCATTGATTGATTGATTGATTGAGACAGAGCGTTGCTTTGTAGTTCAGGCCATGCTCAAGCTCTCTATGTAGTACAGCCTTTCCTGGAACTCTTAGCATTCTCCTGCCTCAGTCTCCCAAGCACTGGGACTGCAAGTGTGCACCATCATGCCTACCAAAGATTAAGAAACACTACCTAGGAATAGTGATACATGCCTGTAATATCAGCATTCTGAGAAGCTGATACAGGAGGATCACATATTCAAGTGCAGCCTGGCAATTTAGTGAGATCTTGCTCAAAGCAAAAATAAAACAGGGTCAGGGTTTGGAATGCTGGGAACATAGTATGGTGCAAAGGTCCTGGGTTCAATCCCCAGAGCAGGAAAAAACCCTCAATTGGCACATCAGTTTTTTTCCTTTTTCCCTTCAATGGGCACATTCCTCTGAGGATAGTCATTTTCAACACTAACAACAAAAGCCACTTAGTGTTCTCTACTGGTTTAAAGCATAATCCTACCCTGGTATCACTCTTCTCATGTGATCATAAAGCGTCAGAGGCTGCCTCTGCCTTTACTTCCTGTGTAAAATCTGAAGCTTTCACTGAAATAGGAAACTCAATGCAAAACCACTTTCAGGGCTGGGCATGTGGCTTAGAGACATTTGCCTAGCATGAACATGGCCCCGTGTTCAGTTCCTGGCACCACAAGACTAAGTGAAAACTGCTTTAAAACACATACAAGTTGTTGATGGTTTTGTTTTTGTGTTTGTTTTTGTTTTAGCAGGATTTGTACGTGTTAAGCAAGCAGCATCAGGAGCTCCAAAAAGTTATTAACATGTAACTGAAAATCCAAAGGTAGAGCACACTGACAGGGACATAGCTCAGCGGCACAGTGCCGGCCTGTCAAGCACAAGGTAGTGAGTTTCATTCCAGGTACCAAAAAAAAAAAAAAAGAAAAAAGAGCAATCTGAAGAACTGACATAATCCCATTACTCCAGCTCCATTTCTCTGCTGTTCTTTTGGCTGGGTACCCCACATGGGATGCCTTCATATCCAGGTGCCATCCAAAGGACTGGATAATTCCAGTACTGCACATGGAAGCTCAACCACGTCTAAACTGTGACTCACTTCTAGGAAGTCTCATTGGAAGACACAGCAAAAGCTTTTACCCTTGCAATTTATTGAGGTAAAGTGGGAAATATGCACAATTCTAACCCAGTTTCTGATAACAGAGGTATTACCAGTCCCTAGAGAGCCTGCAGATGCTGAACTAAAAAAGAAACCTCTAGGAATAAGGGTTTCTGGAACAACATCTGTTGGGAAGGAAAAAGAAAGGAAAAAATGCTGAGTAAGAACAGAACTTTTTTGGTAGTACTAGGGCTTAAACATATAGGCTATACCCCCAACTTTTTTCATTTTTTTATTTTGAGACAGGGTCTTGCTACATTGCTAATTGCCTGATCTAGGTTTCAATTTGTTATTCCCTATGTGCTGGGACTTCAGGCATGTGCCACCACACTCAACTAAAAAACCTCACTTTTTGAGCAGTGGCCATGCAGGCCTGGGAAGAGAAACAAGATTCCAATTTTCCCTTCTCATGAGCCAGGTGGTGCAAAGGCTGGGAGAAAAGAAGCCCCCCACCCCCGTCTTCCCCCACTCGCTTCTTGTAAGCAAGCAGGTGGAGGATCACAGGCTGAGTTGATAGCAACTGAGGTACAAAAACAACTTAATGGGGCTTGGGATTTAGCTCAGCAGCATAAGTGCGCACAGTCATGAGTTCGATCCCTGGTACCAAAAACAAAAACAAAAACTTAATGTGTGTATTGTTTGAATGACTTTTGTAGTCTGAACATCTATTTAGAGGATAACAATATGCAATACAGCAACTATGGGGGATTATCTTCTATCTAGTTTTTTGTTTTGTTTTGTTGTTTTTTTGTGATACCAGGGATCAAACTCATGATCTCATGCTTGCCAGGCAGGCACACATGTCACTGAGCTAAATCCCTGGCCCATTCTATCTAGTTTTTGAAATCCAATACTGTTCTGTTGTTTTGTTCTGTTTTATTGTTTTGTTTTCTTCAATGTTCTGATCAGTTTTATTTTGTTCTGTTTTGTTTGATTTGATGGTATGAGCAGCAATTTTGAAGATAAGAAGAGGCATTATGGTATAAACATTGTTAATTTCCTATTATCCTGTTTTGAAGTCATGTATCACTTTCACTGTTTTGTTTGATTGGATTTATTCTGTTTTATTTTGTTTGACTTTGTTCTTTTTAAAATAAAATTAAATTAAAACTCACATTTTGAGGCCATAGATATAGCCCAGTGGCATAAGCACCTGCCTGGCAAATGCAAGGTCCTGAGTTTGATCCCCGGTTTAAAAAAAATAAAACCTCACATTTTGTTATTCTCAACATTAGACATACTTCGTAAAACAGAAACCCAAAGTTTATGATGTATCTCAACATTGAGAGAAAAAAAACAAGTTTTATTATTATTGATAATACTCATAGTATCTAACTCAACACCCCAAACACAAGTAAGGATTCAGGTTGTTCATTTTTTTTCTGTTAACAAACCTCAATCAGAGAAAATGGTATGTTCTTTAATTTTCTGGATTCTTTTGTAGATTGTTAGATTTTCTTCATAATTTCTTTGGCTCCCAATATTTAGCTGCAGAAAGAAACCACAAAAACATCATAAACACACAGAAATTAAATAACACCCACCTGACCAGCCAATGGATCAGATAAAATTAAAGAAGAAATTAGACAGTTGCTACTGTCTAGTGGGACACAATGAAAGCAGTCCTATTAGAAGTTCATAGTTTCAGTACCCTGATCAGGAAAACAGAGCCAGCTTAAATAAACTTAATGTTGGAACTCAAACTTCTAGAAAAAGAAGAACAGGCAAAGATCAAAGACTATATCAAGAGGGAAACTATAAAGATCAGAGCAGAAATTAATGGAATGGGCTGTTGCCTTTGAGGAACTATCCCACAACAGTCCACTGGCATGAAGACACAACAGTTGGCTGGCGTAAAGATTAAACACTGTCTTCTTATCTCCTCGGTGCAAACAGTCTTCCTTTTGGTTTGGTTTGGCTTGGGAATTTTCCTGCAACATTCCTGGTGCATGGGATAGGAAGACACCTTGCTGACCACTTAGGTCACTGGTGCAGGCCCTGCTGGCTGCTACAGGGGTCACCCACAACTGATGATGACCCACCCTGTGACTTTTTGGGAGTATCCTTAGCAGTCAGGGGGAGGAAGCCCCTGCATAAAAGCAAGGACCTCAACTGACCCAGGAAGGAGTTAGAATGCAGTATGGACCAACACTCAGATAAGTCTGTGGAGACAGCTAAATGAGGAAGGTTGTGCTTGATGGGGAGGAAGTGCAGATCGATACCTTGGATACAACTGCCTAGGAGGATTGCGCTGTAGAGACAACTACTTCCAGAGCGAGGAGGACTTCCTCTGTGTCTTCTCTATTACAGCAATGGAATTCTTTGCAGCCATGGCCAATGTCAGGGAGCAGATTTTAAGAGTAAAAGAAGATGAAAACGTTCCACTTCTACTGGTTGGTAACAAGTCAGATTTAGAAGATAAAAGGTGTTTCAGTAGAAGACGCAAAAAACAGAGGCAGTGAAACGTGAACTATGTGGAAACATCTGCTAAAATGCTAGCTAGCTAATGTGGACAAGGTACTTTTTGATTTAATGCATGAAATTTGAGTCAGAAAGATGGAAGACAGTAAAGAAAAGAAAAAAGAAAAGGAAAAGCTTAGCCAAAAGAATCAGAGAAAGATGCATTTTATAATCAAAGCCCAAATTTCTCTATCTTGAATATACTAATAAATATAATTTATGAGCATAAAAAAGTAATTAATGCAATGTAGACTAAGAAAACAATACAAAGAATCAATGAATCAAAGATTGGGTTCTTTGAAATATTAAATAAAATCGACAAATCCTTACGCAACCTTATCAAAAAGAAGAAACAAAAGACTCAGATTCATGTTATTAGGGATCAAAAGGGTGAAATCACAAGGGATTCTGCAAAAATCCAGAAGATCAATACCTACTTTAAGAATCTGTATTCTAATAAGATGAAAAATTCAGAAGAAATTAATAGATTCCTAGATAGCATATCTCACAAAGCTGAATCAAGAAGATATAAAAATTCTAAATAAAACTATATCAGGCTGGGTGTGGTGGCTCATGCCTGTAATCCCAGCACTCAGGAGGCTGAGGCAGGGGGATTGTTTCGAGTCTGAGACCAGCCTGGGCTACAAAGTGAATCCAAGGCCAGCCTGAACCACATAATGAGACTCTATCTCAAAAAGACAAAAAAAAAAAAATCAGTTAATGAAATTGAAGGTTTAATTTAAAACCTACCAACAAAGAAAAGTCCAGGCCCTGATGGGCTCAATGCTGAATTCTATAAGAAAATTATAGAAGACACTACTTCTCAAACTCCTTAAAGAAACTGAAAGGGAAGCAATACCCCCAAAATAATTCCTGGAAGCAAACATTACCCTGATACCAAAACCAAAGAAGAACCTAACCAAAAATGAAAAACTATAGACCAATCTCCTTAATTAACATAGATGCAAAAATCTTCTATAAGATACTGGCAAGAAGAATGCAGCAAATCATCAAGAAGATTATATACTATGACTGAGTAGGATTCCTCCTAGGGATACAGAAATGGTTCACAATACAAAAATCAATAAATAGAATACGCTATATATTAACACAAGCAAGGACAAAAATGATCTGATCAGCTAAACAGATGCAGGAAAAGCATCTGACAAAGTCCAGTACCCATTCATGAATATATATCCTACAGAAAATTAGAAGAGATAGTCTTTTTCCCACTCTGATAAAAGCTATCTATGACAAACCAATAGACAGCACCATATTAACTGGTCAAAACTGAAAGTTTCTACTCTAAAATCAGGAAAAAGACAAGGATGCCCACTATCATGACTCCTGTTTAATATGGTTTTGGAAACATTAGCTGCAGCAGTTAGACAACAGAAAGAAAAAAATGAACAAGGCTAGAAAAGGAATAATTAAATAACAATTATCTGTGGGTGATACTCTACATAAAAGACTCCAAAAACTCCACCAAGAGACTTCGACATTTTGGAGGGGGGTATTGGGTATTGAACTAATGACCTCATGTGGCAGGCACTTATGCCACTGAACTAAATCCCCAGCTTTAACATTTAATAATCAAATTCAGTAGCATAACTAGATAAGTCAACACTCAAAAATCAACAGTTTGCACTTGGGAGGTGGAAGCAGAAGAATCATTGGAAGTTCAAGACCAGCCAGGATTACAAAGTGAGCTCAAGGCCAGCCTGAACTGGATAACAAGACCCTGTCTCAAAAGGAAAAAAAAAATCAATAGTTTTCCTGTACATAAGTAACAAGCTCACTAAGAGAGAAATTAGGGAAACAACACCTTTCACAATAGCATCCCCCAAAATGGAATACCTAGGAATCAAACTAATCCAAGAAGTAAAAAACCTCTATACTGAAAACTATAGTACTCTGAAAAAGGAAGTTGAAGAGAATATCACAAAATGAAAAGACATCCCTTGTTCTTCGGTAGGAAGAACCAATGTAGTGAAAATGGCCATACTTCCAAAACTGTCACAGTCATTCAATGCAATCCTGATCAAAATTCCAATAGCATATCTCACAAAATTAGAGAAAACAATTCTAAAATTCACTTAGAACCAGAAGAGACCTAGAATAGCAAAAGCAATTCTGGGCAACCAAGATAAGGCAGGAAGCATCATAACTGCTGGCTTGAAACTGTACTACAAAGTTACTGTAATAAAAACATCATGGTACTAGCAAAAGAATAGACCTGTGGATCAATGGAACAGATTGGAAGATGCAGAAACAATTCCAAACACCATCAGCCATCTTTGACAAAGGAGCCATTGGAAGAAAGACAGCCTCTTTAATAAATGATGCTGGAAAAACTGGCTTTCCACATGGCACATTCCACATTAAAACTAAGACCAATATTTTTCAACATGCACTAAAGTAAAATCAAAATGCATCAAAGATCTACATATTAAAACAAAAACACTAAATCTGCTGGAAGGTAGAATAGCCTCTTGAAGACTTCAGTGTAGGCACTTTATTTTTTTTTATTTTTTTGTTCAGGCTGGCCTTGGGCTCACTTTGTAGCCCAGGCTGGTCTCGAACTCGCAACGATCCTCCTACCTCAGCCTCCCGAGTCCTAGGATTACAGGAGTGAGCCACCACGCCTGGCTGGCAAAGACTTTATAAACAAAACTCTGACTGTATAGGAACTATAACAAAAAAAATCAATACCTGGGATCTCATCTTCTTAATAGTTTTTGCACAGCAAAAGGAAGCCACCAATAGAATGAAGAAAAAGCCCATAATGTGGGGAAAAATCTTTGCCAGTTGTTCCTTAGACAACTATCTAGAATATATAAAGAACTAAAAAAAAAAGACCCCCAAATGTGAATATACACTTCTCAGTTGAACAAGTAGAAACAGCAAATAAATATATGAAAGAGTGGCCAACATCCCTGGTTATTCAAGAGATGCAAATTAAAATACTGAGGTTCCATCTCACTCCAGAACGAATGGCCGCCATCAAGAAATCAACCAGTAACAAATGCTGGGGAAAAAGGGAACACTGTTGATAGGAGTGTAGACTGGTGCAGCCACTGTAGATATTCCTCAAAAAGCTAAAACTAGAGGTTCCATTTGACCCAGCTATTCCCTTTCACAAAAGAATAAAAAGCAGTGATATATCCACACCCATGTTTACAGCGGCAGTTTAATAGCCAAATCTTAGAAAATGTGCAAATGCCCATCAACTTGATACAGGGCAAATGCCAGATGTCAAATATACTGAGTTCATGTTCTCTGAAGTCAAAGAATGAATTCTAAGAAACAATGAAGGTTAAGAGTAGGAAAATTTATTGGAGAAAAGGAATGAGGAATAAGAATGGGGAATGAGGAACAGGAATAGCTCTTGGGAGACAGGAGGCGTCCTGAATGGGTTGCCAATGAGCCCATCTGTCAAGGAAGCTTTGTAGAGCAAAATCATGAGACGGGTCAAACAATGTGGGTCAAAACTGTGTTCAAACTATAAGATTGCGAGTATAGTTGCTTAGGTAATATTGATCTAATGGTAGCAAAGGTACATGGGTGACATCATTAATTTTAGATGATAATCTATAGTCTTGGCCTTGTCTTTCATTTTAGCATTCATAATCTTACTCTTAGTTTTAGCCTTAGTCATAGTAGGTGAGAGAGGATGCCCCACCCTGAATGAGATAATGGGAAAGCTCAAAAGGGTGATACCAATAACCCAGACCTCCACTCATCCCTTAGGGAAGTAGTAAAGCTAACCATTGTAACTTTAATCTTCAGATGCCCCTCCAGCCACAGTCCCCATGGAGTCTCACCTTCTGCACTGACTCCCTGGAGGGCCCAACCTGGCTGACTGCCTACTATATTTCTATCTAACTTGGCTGTCTCTAATCAACTGATGAATGAAGACGTGTTGTTTTCTTTTTATATATACAATGGATTACTACTCAGCCATAAAGGAGGATAAACTTGAGACATTTCTAGGTGGATGGATGCCCCTTGAGACCATACTCCTAAGTGAAATAAACACCCATCTGTAAATATTGTATTGTTGCTCTGGTACAAGAGACTACAAGTATATGGACCAAAACATATAACTGGTATTGTGAAATAGGAAGAAAGTGTTCAAATGGGAAGGGTAAGGAGGGAGGAGGAAAAGAAGAAAGAAAAAAAGCAACAAGGAAAAAATGGAAACAAAGCTTTTGCAAATGAGAGGAGGAGGGGTTGCAGGGACAGCAGGGGAAGATTTATCATGTGATCGTTATGTATACCTAAAATGTATCAATGAACAATTAAAAAATAAAAAGATTTAGCTGCTGGAGTAGAATCTCAGGGGCAAGGATATAGCTTGGTGGTAGTGTTTACCAAGCACATCTAGCATGTGTGAAAGGCCTTGGGTTTGAGTCCCAAGCACTGCCAAAAACAAAACAGAAAAATCTTAAAGGCATCAGGCATACATTTACTCAACAGTGCTGTTAATGTAGTTCTGACTTTTTGGAAAGCAAATTATAGTAAGTTCTCAAAGTTCCTTTTTCCTAATAAAACTGAAGAAACTGGAGGTTTAGCTATTCTACTTCTCTAGGGTCACAATTATTAAAACTCCAAATCTCCCCCAAAATTTCAAGAAAGGCAAGAATACAGTTCAGTGGCACAAGCACCTGCCTGGCAAGTACAAAGTCCTGAGTTTGAGTCCCAGTACCATAAAAAAAATCTGAAAAAAAACTGCAAGATTTTACGGTGAATATCTAATGCTTGCTACTGATTTTTTTTCCTTGTGATTCTGGAAAACCCAAGGATTCCTGCATGCTAGGCAAGCACTCTACCAACAGCCCTAGCCTTGGAGGATTTTTTTTTTTTTAAATAAGGTCTCTTGCTACTGTAATGTAGTCTAGGTTGCCTCAACCTTTCTTGTTGTTTATTTTTGGTACCTGGAATCAAACTCAGGATCTTGTACTTGCCAGGCAGGCACTGTGCTATTGCGCTATATCCCTGGCCCTTAACCTGTTTTTTTTTTAATCGGTACCGGGGATCGAACTCAAGACTGCGCGCTTGCAAGCAGGCGCTTATGCCGGTGAACTAAATCCCCAGCCCCTCAAGCTGTTTTTTCAATACATGATTTTTTTTTTCTTGAGACGGTCTTGTTCATACAGTTCAGGCTGGCCTTGAACTATGTAGCCCAGGGTGACCTTAAACTCACAGCGATCCTCCTGCCTCTGCCTCCCAAGTGCTAGGATTACAGGCATACATGATTTCTAAAGATGTAGTATTTCAGGTCGTCCAGGGAGTCTAGGTCTCTAGAGCATATACTAATGCTGCATCACTAAGCAAATGTGGACCATCACTGTTTTACTTCGGTACCTTTCTTTTATCTGTCTCCTCAGCTGGGCCCTGGATAGGGTCACTATTTGGCCAGGACGGCGGCGCGGGCGCTGGACGCTCGCGCAGCTGCCCAGCGCTGGGGGACGGGATCGGCAAGGGTGCGGTTCCCAGCCCAAAAGCTGCGGGACGGGGCTGATGACTGAACCACTCAGCTTCGTTAGCAAACCAGGCATTACTAAAGCCACTTCCGGCACGACGCGGACTAGATGAGATTCAGTAATTAGGCACAACTGTTCCCGATGTTGTCTCCATTTGTCCCCACACTTCCCGATGCATCCTAAACGCCAGTCGGCCGACAAACAGGCCGGGAATTTAGCAGGGGAGGCTGCAGCCCCGACTTTGAGGGCGCAGGCGTCTCGGAAGCGTCTCTCTGACTTCGCCCGGGCACAGGACAGGCGGGGCGGGAGTGGGAGGCCAAGCGGCACCCAAGGAGCAACCCTACACGGCCTCCCGCAGGCCAGAGAGGCAGCACAAGATGGCGGACGGCCGGAAGCTCAGCCGCGCCGCTTCTGGACTTGGAAGCGGAAGCGGGGCCGTATGCGTCGGGGGCGGGGCCACCTTGCTGGAAGTGCTCACGCCTCAGCCTGGTGCGAGGGCGGCAGCTCGCGGAGCTCAGAGACCTCGCGGGGCGGGTCGGTGCTTTATTTCGCCCCGTTAGAAGACAAGTCGAGGCCCTGTTCTCTGCAGCAGAGGCGGGCGGCATGGACGGGCCCCTTCCGCCCCGGGAGTCCGCCAGGTTCGTGGCCGAGCGCAGCCGAGACGTGGCCGTGGACGGCGCGGGCGTGCGCAGGGTGGCAGAACTGCTGCTGGCGGCGTCCACGGGGCCGGCGCTGCGCGTGGACGGCTGGCGAGCGCTGCACGAGCTGAACCCCCGCGCGGCCGACGAGGCGGCGCTCGGCTGGGTGTTCGTGGCGGACACGCTCAACTTCTCCTTCTGGGCTGAGCAGGAGGAGCACAAGTGCCTGGTGAGCTACGGGGGCAAAGCCTACAGCGGGTACTGGGCCCTGTGCGCCGCGATGAACCGCGCCCTGGACGAAGGTAAGTGCCAGCCGTAACCCCGCGGGCGGGCTGGCAGGCTGGAGAGGCGTAGCTGTCGCGGTCAGGCTCTGAAGGAGGTACCTTTAAGGAGCAGCGGAGGGACGGACCGGGCACCTTAGGCGCAGGCCATGCAGGTGATGTATTACAGCAGGAGTTAGAAAGGACCCCGGTCAGGCGAGCGAGTAGGAAATGAGACCTTGCCTGTTCATCCACCTGGGTGCATTTCTGTAACGTTCATTTGGTTTCATAGGAATCGCACATGAAAAATCTAGGGATCTAATGAAGTATAAAAGTGTAACATTGTCTCGCGAATTTCCTTTTTCTCTCCAAGGGATACCGATAACCAGTGCCTCCTACTACGCCACCGTGACCCTGGACCAGGTTCGTCATATATTTCGTTCTGACACTGACGTTCCCATGCCTTTAATGGAAGACAGGCATCGTGTTCTCAATGAGGCTGGGAGAATTCTGCTGGAGAAGTTTGGAGGCTCTTTCCTTAACTGCGTCCAAAAGAGTGAAAGAAGCGCGCAGAAGTTACTGCACCTGGTGGTTGAAAATTTTCCTTCTTACAGAGATGTGACTCAGTTTGAGGTGAGTGGTTTCTGGTAGAGATTTTAGAGGTCTTAATTCTTTCAGAGTTAACTTATTTGCTTCCTATCTTGGTTGTGTTCTCGTTGTTAGGACAAAATACTGGACACTCACAACTTAAAGGAAGGACTTATTTCAGCTGATAGTTTATAGAGGTTACAGTCCATAGTTTACTGGCCACAGGGCAGAGGGGCATATAGAGGAAAACACAGTGCAGGGCAGGGCAGGCAGGAGGCTGTTTTTCCAGGACACACCCACCAGGGCCACCTCCTCCCACTAGGGCCACCTCCCACCAGCTTTCGCCTCCCAGCTTCACACCCAGCTTGAACCCATCAGTGGGCTAATCCAGTAACACACCTGAGATCCGGTCAGCTCCCAAAAGCCGGACTATTGAGTGCATTGAATATATGCCATTAGACTTTCTGAATTCCATTTAAGAATAACAATTTATTTCTGAAATGTGTTCACTATGAACAAGAGAGAGTAGCCAAATTGAAGTATTTTGAAACTTCTTTTATGTTTCTTTCTTAGTCGGTATATTTCTTTTGCTGTTTTTTGGTTTTTTTCGGGGGAGGGTGCTAGAGATTGAACTCAGGGCTTTTAGCATTAAGCAGCATTGCTAGCCGGTTTTTTTTTTTTTTTGCTGCCTCTGGGATGGAACTCACAAACCTCACGTTTACAGAGTGAGGCCTTAGCCAACTGAGCTAAAGCAGGCAGCACCTGCTAGCCATTTTTAACTTATTTTTGAGACTGTGACTTATTTGGTCAGTAAGTTGCCCACACTAGAATTGAATTTGTAATCCTCCTGCCTCAGCCTCCCAGAGTGCTGAGATTACAGGTGTGTACCACGTTGTTAGGCTACTTTTGTATTTTTATTTTTTACTTTTTTTGAAGGCAAGGTCCCACTGTGTAGTTTAGGCTGGCCTTGAATTTACAGCAGTGCTGCTGCCTCAACTTCTTGAGTACTAGAATAACAGGCATGTATCACCACACCTGGCTTCTTGTCCTTTTAAAATGTTTCATACTGAAAAACATTGAATCTTCCATATAATGTTGACCTTAAGGATAAGATACTTCAAAAATTTGCATCATTGGATGAAAATCAGAATGTATCTAAATTCTGATAAAAGGTGTTCATGGCAAAGTTCAGTGTACAGTGTTTTTCAAACAGGATACTTTCACAGTATTATTTGTTTTATGACACAAAAATTTAAATTTGAAATGATAAACTGATTTACCCTCCCATTGTGCACCTTGATTTTGTTTTTGTAAAATTCTTTAGGAATCCTGGTTACTTTGACTGTGATTCAGAAGTATAAGCAACTTCAGAAAATCATAACATAAATTTACGGTATAAGTTAGTGAATACTTACATCAAATTCAAGTTTTAAAACTGTTTCTTTTGCAATCACAATTCAGCAACTAAAACTATATTGTTTAAATTACACTTTGTGATTTGATGGTGTTTATGCCTATATTCTGTTTTGTTTTGTTTTTTTGTGCTGGTAATCAAACTCAGGACCTTGTGGTACCAGGCAGGCACTTGTGAGTTATATCCCTGGTTCTCATGTATCCACTCTTAATTTGATCCACACACCAGCTTAATGGACCTAAGGGTGGGAAGAAGCATTATTGTCTCTTGTTTGTGGATTTCTTTTTTTTTTTTTTTTGGCATTGAACTCGGGACTTTGCGCTTGCCAGGCAGGCCCTGTGGTACTGAGCTATATCCCCAGCCCACTGTCCCTTGTTTGTAGACTAGAACTAATTTTGAAACATTAAATGGTTGATCTTAGGTTATTTAGTTAGGAAATAGCCTTTGATTTTACTATAAAATGAAAGATTCCTAATTATGTGTGTTAGTATATATTTGTACACTACATTTATTCTCATTTACTAGGCAAACATACTGCCACTGAGGAACCTACCCACACCTTTTTACAATACAATCTCTCTAGGTGTCTAGAGCAAACTCAAACATTTGATCTTTCTGCCTTAGCTTCCCAAGTGACTGGGAGTACAAGTGTGCACTACTGTGCCCTCCTACAACTTTTTATTTTATAAATTGCAAGTACACAGACACATCTAGAAAGAGCTGAAGCAAAAAGTTTTATCCTTTTTATTTTATGAAAAAGTTTCATAGCAAAATACAGTAATAAATAACAATAGTTAAGACACTGTATTATTACCTTCAAAATAGTCACTCAAAGTGCAAGATGTAAACTAGGAAAGATTCTCTCTTACAAAGAAGGAACAGACAGATAATAGCACAAAACTTTCTTTTCAATGAGGCAAAAAGGAGTTTTACATGTGCTTTGTGCTTTAGCTCAGTTGGTTAAGGTCCCACCCTGGTAAACATGAGGTTGTGAGTTCCATCCCAGGTGCAGGGGAAAAAAAAAAAAAACACAGCAGGAAAAAGGAGTTTTACTATTTTTTTTAATTTTTTACTATTTTTATGTATTTATTTTGGTCTTTTTGAGACAGGGTCTGGCTATGCAGTTCAGGTGGCCTTGAGCTCCATTTGTAACCTGGCTGGTCTTGAACTTGCAATGATCCTCCTGCCTCAGAACTCCCAGGTACTGGGATCACTTGTGCCACTATGCCTAGTGTAAAAAGAAATCTTAGATGGACCAGGGACAGCCTGGACAGGGGATTGCAGCTGACAGATTCAGCCTCTTGCCTGTTGCTGTTTTTCCCTCACTTCGACAGTTTCTCCAGGAAATAGCAAAGGTTACTGATAGTGAATTTTGTATCTTATTGCTTGAGTTGCTGGAGAGAGAGAGAGAGATAGACTCAGTGTCAGTCACAGCCCTGAACCACATGTATTATAGCAGGTAGGTGTGGCCTCAGCAGGAGCTGAGATGTAGTGTTCAGAGCCCAGGGCTCACTGTTCATTTTTATTCTGCTCTATTAGTTAATGCAAAGGTTACTGAGATTTATCTTTGTGTTTAAAGTATATCATAAATAAGATGTGTAAACGTTGTATTCTCGCTAGCGTGAGCAGCTGAAAGAAACAACATGTATATGTATATATCTGTATATTAAACTAAAATAGTTATTAAAAAATCTTTGTTCTTTTAAAACTGCCTAGCTCAGTTATTGCTTCATGGCTTTGTAATTACTTTCTTGATCCTTGTAACTGTTAGAGTGTATCCAAACATAAAACAACAACAGCAAGCAAATAAAAGAGCAGCTCTCAAACCCAGTAAAACTTGAAGAAAAAAAAAAGTATATCAGACTTTTTTTTCAGGAAATTCAGGATCAAATTCCATGGTCTGTTATTAAGGCCATCTAACTAATAAATAGTATATGAAAAAAAGCAATCCACCAGTCACATGGCTCAGGGTACATGGACTTTCATTTTGGTATTTGACAGTTTGCATGTGATTGTAGCACAGGAAAGACTGAGATTCCAGTGAATATGCTGAGGTGAGGGCAGGGAGGAGAAGAGAAGAGGAGGAGGAGCATCAGTGAACAGCAATAAATTAGCAAATACATCTTTTCTCTTTTTTTTCTGTGCTTCAAATTTATAAATCTTTCTGAAATAAACAACTCTTAATGAAAAAAAATTTTTTAAAGTAAATAATGTAACCTCAGGATGAAATGAATTCAGGATACCATGTACTGTCGTTCTGCTTTTTTTGTTTGTAGTTTGTGTTTATCCATTTAAAGAGTGATTTTTTTTTTTGAGTTTCTATTTAATTTACCAGGACTTAGATTAATTTTTAAGGCTGATTCACAATTGTGTTTATACACAGTTTATTTTTAAATCGAGTTTTACGTCTTCCTGTTTTCAGTTTCACTTGGTTATAAACAGTGTTGTGCAACACTTTAATCCTTGGACTTGTCTGTTATGGTTTCCTGTGGTGGAGTTGCTGAGTCACAGCATGTTCAAGATTTTCAGGCTTTCAGCACATAGAAAGCTAGCTCTTCTCCAGAAAGATGACAAAGCTCAACCCTTCAAACATTGATTACTTATTTTCTTTACCCTGTCCTAGGGATTGAACCCAGGGCCTCACACATGCTAGGCAAATTTCTCTACCACCAAGCTGTATTCCCAGCCCCTTTTATTTTAAAGAGGATAAAACCAAGCAAAATAAAACAGCATAAAACCAGTCAAAACAAACTAGTGTAAGTGACACAGGACTTCAGAACAATACAAAATCATCAGTAGTTACCACAGTGCTTCTTGTCTTAAAGATAGCTGCAGATACCTTCCAACATAGTAAAAATCAAACAAAATGGAACAGAATAGAACCAAGGAAAACAAAATAATGAAAGCAATAAAGGACTTCAAAACAAGACAATAGTAAATCCAAAATGTGTAACATAATATATCTTGCTATCTTTGAAACAGCTGCCCATTCCATCAGATACAACAAAATCAGACAAAATAGAATAAAACCCAACCCAACAAAACAATGAAAATAGTACAAGACTTCAAAACAAGATGATAGGGAATTAACAGTGGCCACCACCTTCAGAAGGAGATCCTCCCTAGATGCCACACTGTGTACCACCATCTGAACAGATGATCAGACCACTGGCCCTAGACCTGCAAGGTCAGTGAAACACCAACACCACAGGCATCAGATTGCATTTCACCTCAATAGCTATCACTGCAGCCTGTGTCTTCTCTGGATGAGCTGGTTGCTTACAAGGTGAGGAGGGGGTTAGCTCTTCTTGCTTCCCAGCAAGAAGGGGTTGGGCTAGAAGGGGCTGGGGTCTGGCTGTTCCCCTAGTGGCAGTGGCCCATGTTTGGTGCTGGTTTGCAGGGAGGACTTGCTTCTTGTTGACTTCGTGTTTTCCTTCCTGCAGTCTGTGAATGGCACTGACTCATGGGGAAAGGCATTTGCAACCCTTAACCTTAATTTTTTTTTTTTTAATCGGTACTGGGGATCAAACTCATGACCACCTCCTTGCAAGGCAGGCACTTATGCCTGCTGAACTAAATCCCCAGCCCCCTTAACCTTAAATTTATTTAAGACTTTTTTTCAAACGAATTAGTTCATGGGAAGAGATGGGGAAAGACAGTAGGTACAAAAAAGGGTTTTGAAAGTTTTGGGGTTTTTTTGTATCCTATTTATTTCTTGTCTTTTTGAGACAGGGTTTCACTATGCATTTCAGGCTGGCCTTGGGCTCACTTTGTAGGCTGTTCTCAAACTTGCAATGATCTGCCTGCCTCAGCCTGCTGAATGTTGGGATTATAGGAGTGTGCCACCACACCCAGCTTGTTTTGTATTTTAAAGAGAAACAGAAAAATCAAGAGACAAACCTAAAATACAACAAAAGCAAAACAACAAAGAAAACAAATGGTAGCTATATAGGTTTCAAAACAAGATGATAGGAATTTAACAATGGTTGTTATTTTCAAAATCCTTACTCAGGTTACCAGATACAGAAATAAAACAAAACAGTAAAATGGAACAAAACATTGGATTTCAAAGTCAAACAGAAGTCCCCAAATAGATACCCAGCCCCCCAACCCCCAGCCCCAGGCTGCGAAGTCTATCCAATGATACAAGCCTCAGGCTACTCCTTTGACCTCAGTTGCTGTCATCTCACCCTGAGTTCCACTCAATCAGCTAGTTGCTTGTGCGGTGGGGAGGGATATGCCCTCCTGGTTTCCCAGCCTGTGTACCCGCTGTCTCATGGGAAGGCATAGTTCTTACTGAGTCTTCCCGATCCCCAAGGTGGATCCTGGCTCACTGGAAGGCATGGTTTGGCTTCTTGCATTTTGAAAGTTTTTACCACAAAGAAAGTAAATGTTTGGGAAGATAAACTGTTTAAATATTAGGCAGTCTGTACATGTGTCAGCCTGCTAATTTGTCCAGTGTTTTATGTTTTTGGTGTATTAGTTACATATTTTAAAAAAGAATAGAGAGCTGTGGTGGCTCAGGAGACTGAGGCAGAAACATCAGTATGAATTCAGGGCCATTGTGTAGCCTGGGCCACACAGTGAATGCAAGGCCAACCTGAACTACATACTGAGATCTGTCTCAAAAAGCCAAAAACCAGTAAAGAAGAATAAAAAAGATTTTTTACAAAAAGTGATTTAGCTGGTCATGGTAGTACATGCCTGTAATCCCACTACTTTGGGAGGCTGAGGCAGGAGGACTGCAAGTTTAAGATCATCATGGAGAATTTAGAGACTTAGTGAGACTTTGTATTGAAACAATAAAAAGGTTTGGGCATGTAGCGTAGGGTAAGGCCCTGGTTCAATCCCCAGTACCAGGGGGAAAGTAAGTTAATTCATAGTCATAGAATTTTTCACTGAAAATTATTTTATAAAAGTATTACTTTGAAAATATTAGCTGGGTGTGGTGGCGCACACCTGTAATCCCAGCACTTGAGAGGATAAGGCAGGAGGATCGTTGCAAGTTTGAGACCAGCCTGGGTTACAAATCGAGCTTGAGACCAGCCTAAACTGCATAGCAGTTCAAAAAGACAAAATAAGTAAATAAATAAATTTACTTTGAAAATATTTTCTTCACAAAGCAATATTAGCAAATATAGAGGAATTATTGGAGAATTTACTGGTATTTTCAGTGATACTGGTTAATATTTTAGGGACCCAGAATTTTTTCTCATTTATTTTTGTTGTTTGAGGTACTGGGAATGGAACCCAGCGTGTACTGTTAAGACTCAGGATTTGATGAACTCAAATAATTTGATTACAAAACCACAATTAGCAAAAAAAAGATGTTTTATGGATTGTTTTTTAATTTGTCACTTGGATCTCAACTTTTAATTCTTTTTTTTCCATTTTAAGTGAATTATAGTCTCCTCTGCTACCATGGCAACAGTGGTTGTGCTGCAACAATTTGTGTTCTTAGGTGTTAGCATTCTTTTTGTTAGATAAGTTTGATTCCTAGTCTGTTTTGTTTTGAATCTTATTAAAAATAGGTCATAGCCTTTGTCTAGTATAGTAAGCTTTCTCTTTCTTTGCTGCTTTTTCTTTCTTTTTTTATCTTGAGACAGGATCATGCTATGTAATTCAGGCTGGCCTTGAACTCACTTTGTAGCTCATGCTGGCCTCAAAACTTGTGGTGATCCTCCTGTCTCAGGGCTCCCAAGTGCTGGGTACATCACCATGTCCAGTGTAAATTTTCTGATAAAATTGTGTGTAACATACAGTTGTATTTTGCAAATTCAGTTTTGTATCTTGCTGGAAACCTAGTTACCAAATACTATATAAATTTAGTGTTAGAGGAACAAATTACTGGGTAGGTTTAGGAATTTAATGTCATAGCATAATGTAGGAATCTTTCTTTCTTTGTTTCTTTTTTTTTTTTTTTTCTTGACACAGGGTGTCACTACACAGTCCAGGCTGGCCTTGCTTACTTTGTAGCCCAGGCTATTCTTGAATTTGTGATGATCCTCCTGCCTCAGCCTTCCACATGCTGGGATTACAAGTGTGAGAGCCACCACGCCGGGCTTTGTAGGAATGTGTCTTGATGGTGATTTATTTTCTCTCTTACCCATCAATATACTTTAGAAACTTTACAGTATGTCAAAAAGTTGAGCATACAACTTCGAAAACAATATTCTGAATAATTATTAATAATATTCTGAATAATTGGAAAACAATATTCTGAATAATTAATATTGTTATTATTATTTTGAGACAGGGTCTTGCTATGTAGTTCAGACTGGCCTCAAGCTTACTGTGTAGCCCAGGCTGGCCTCGAACTCACTGCTATGCTCCTGTCTCAGCTTCCTGAGTGCTGGGATTACAGGTGTGTGGCACCACAATCAACTAAAAGGCTGAATTTTGGTGGCTTGAAGAAATTTTTGTTTAGTAAGTGTGGGTTTGGATCCATTGCACTGGCTCTTTTTTTTTTTTTTTGAGGTCCTGGGATTGCGCCTTGCAATGCTGTGGTACTGAGCTGCATCCCCAGCCTTTTTTATTTTTATTTTAGACAGGGGTCTTACCGAGTGGCTCAGGTTGGCCTTGAATTCATGTGGAACAAGGCCATTAAAAAAAGGTAACCAGGTCCTGTAACCTGGGATTTATGTGATTGAGGAAAATAGAAAGTAAGGTGGGTATGGTGGAGATGATCTCTGGTTCACCATGAAAGGTCTGCACTTCCCAGCAGAGCTCTAGAAAAGCTATCTTCAGCTTGTGCTTTTGAGGGGAATACAGCCACCTTTCAGACAACCAGAGAACATTTATGTTTTCTCCATTCCTCAGGGGAAGAGAGTTGCTTTTTACAAACGAGCCCAGATCCTTGTAGCAGACACCTGGAGTGTGCTAGGGGGCAGAGGGGACGGCTGCTTCTCTGACATCGCCAGCATCACCATGTTCGCTGACTACCGACTGCCACAGGTCCTGGCCCACCTCGGAGCCCTCAAGTACTCTGAGGAGCTGCTGGAGAAGCTTCGCAAAGGTCTGCAACCTTGATGGGGTCATTCTCTGGTACTCTCAACTGTTATGACTCCACATTTAGTTTCTTTCACAAAAAACTCTTTGTTTAAAAAAAGGGCACTGTTTACTGATAAAAGTGTAGTCAAGCTAGCATGGTGGCATTCCCAGCACACAGAGTGCTGAGGCAGGAGGTCTCCTGCTTGAGGCCAGCCTGGCTACATGGTAAGTCCTTGTCTCATGCAAAGGCGAGTAAGATATGGAACAAGTGATCATTTTCATTTTTGTTTTGTTTTTTTCTAGTACTGGGAATTGAACCCAGGGCTCTGTGCATACTAGGCAAGAGCCCATTGTGCTACACCCCAACCCTGTTTTATTTTTTTATCTTTTATTTTGACACAGGATCTTGCTATCTAGCCCAAGCTAGCCTTGAACTCACTCTGCACTGAGGCTGGCCCGTACTCCTAAACCGCCTGCCTTAGCCTCCAGAGCAGCCAGGATTACAGGTGTGCACCACTGTGCCCACTGCCTACTGTGGTGTGGGACATGGACATTGCTAATTGGACATCATGGTTTCAGAGCCTAATAGAATGAATCTTAAGCTCATGCTGCGTGAAGGTTTTTGACCCAGGTGTAACATGGAAGGGGTGTTCGCGGAGCTGGAGAGAACACCACATCGTGGAGGAAAGGGTGGGCCATGGGCTAAGAGATGGCACATACAGATCAGGGGCTCCTGGGGCCACTGGGTGTCTCACATAAGTCATTTCCTTCCTCAGGTTTAGTTACCAGTAATGGACATGATCATTGATTCAGGACTGGGAGCCTCATTTTGTGTAAGATTAGATAAATTAGGTTGAGAAGTTTGTGTGAAAATTACTCTTCTTTTAAAAAAACTAAAAACTTGTCTTCTTTTTTTTTTTGGTACCAGGGATTGAACTCATGACCTTGCACTTTCCAGGCAGGTGCTTAAGCCACTGAGCTAATCCCCAGCCCAACTGTTTTCTTGTTTGCGACTGGGTCTCACTACAGAGTTCAGGCTGACCTTGAACTTCTTTGTGTCCAGGCTGACCTCAAACTCTTGGAGATCCACTTGACTCAGCCTCCATCCTGAGTGCTGGGATTTCAAGAGTGCACCACCACGCCTGGCCAGAAAAACAGCTGGGCCAAGGATATAGCTCAGTGCCTCAAGCACAAGGTCCTGAGTTCAATTCCTGGTACCCACCCCCCAAAAACACAATCATTTTTTTGTGTGAGAAAAATTTTCCTATTTTCATGTTAATTTCTCTTTTGTACCTAGCATTTTACGTGACTTTTTTTTCTCTATTTTTATAAGAAAGTAGTTTTGCTATTGAATAATTTTCTCTTGTGAAATGGATTTTTTTTTCCTTGTAGTGTAGGCTGGCCTTTCACTTAATATGTAGTCCAGACTGGCTTTGAACTCACAATGATCCTCCTGCCTCAGCCTCCCAAGTGCTTGCATTACAGGTATATGCCACCATACCTGGCTAGTGAAATGGATTTATATCTTCCCAAATAATAATACAGAATATAAAGGTATCGTTATTCCTATAGTTGATTTTACCAGCTTTTAAGTTTCCTCAATCCATCATATCCTGTTTCCTTGTTTGAAAAATAATACACTGTTATGTCATAATGCTCATGTGTTAGGTGACTAACTCTTGTATACCTTTGAAAGGTACAACATTTGTCAATCACGAGATTTTCCATGTAGCCAGTTGCTGTTCATTCCTGTCTTGAAGCATTCTTGTTTTTGTTGTTGTTGTTGTTTTGTTTTGTTTTTAACATCAGTGTCTTGGTATAGCTCTGGGTAGATTTGAATATACAGTAGCCCAGGCTGGCCTCCAGTGTGAGATCCTCCTGCCTCAGGCTCCTGAGTGCAGAGATTATGGGCATGTATCACCACACCTGATGTAAGCTGATGCTTGATTAGTTTTCTTTTCTTTTCTTTTTTTTTTTTTTTTGGTCTTTTTGAGACAAGGTCTCTATGCAGTTCAGGTTGACCTTGAGCACACTTTGTAACCCAGGCTGGTCTCGAATTTGCTAGGATCCGCCTCTTGAGTGATGGGGTTATGGGTGTGTGCCACCACACCCAGCTTGATTAGTTCCTAACACTTGAAAATGAGATTTCACATAAAAAATCAGGCACTACTCATAAAAGTAGAGAAACATGGAAACATACTATCCTTATCTTGGTTTTTTGAGACGGCCTGGCAGTATAGCTCAGGCTGACCTGGCATTGTTTGTGTAGTGTAAGATGATCCCAAACTCGAGATCCTTCTGCCTCAGCCTCCTTAGTGCCACACTGCCTAGAAAAAGCCACGTCTCTGTTTAACCAGGTGTTTATTTGGGGAATTAATACATGCAGGGTGTTAGGCTAGGTCCTGAGAAGACTAAGACAGATCAGGCCTGGTTCTCATCAAATGTAATAAGTAACTTCACATTCACGCTTAAATCAAGGAGTGATTTTTTTCTGTTTTAACCCTTGCAGGAGAAATGCTCTCCTATGGGGATAAGCAAGAGGTGGAAATCAGAGGGTGCTCACTTTGGTGTGTCGAGCTGATCAGGGATTGTCTTCTGGAGCTTATTGAAAAAAAGAGTGAAAAGCCTACTGCTGAGATCAACTCCATCCTCCTGGATTATTACCTATGGGACTATGCCAGGGACCACAGGGAAGACATGAAAGGGATTCCGTTTCATCGCACACGCTGCATATACTACTGACCCAGCCGTGACCGGACCCAGACTGCTGCATTGGGAGCAAACCGATGAGCTCACAGAACCATGTGTCCACTTGGCTTTGGTATTAAGAGAAGAGCAAAGAAATTATAAATGGATTACACAGTTCACTTTAAATTTTTTTCTTGAGCCATGTGCAGTGGTATACCCAGGTAGTTGAGAGACTGAAGCAGAAAGATCTATCTTCAACATAGACTCGTCTCCAAAAATATTTTTTTTGACATAGTAACTTCATTTTTTGTTTTGTTGTTTTGTTTTGGTTTTTGGTACCAGGGATCAAACTCATGACTTTGTGCTTGCCAGGCAGGCGCTTATTACGCTGAGCTAAATCCCTGGCCTTTTTTTTTGGTCTTTTTGAGACAGGGTCTCACTATATAGTTCAGGCTGGCCTTGGGATCACTTTGTAGCCCAGGCTGGTCTCAAACTTGCAGCCAATTCTCCTGCCTCAGCCTCCCAAGTGCTGGAATTACAGGAGTGCGCCACCACGCCTGACTCTTTTCTCAGTTTTTACTTTTTACTCTTTTTCCCCTCCCCTCTCTTGTTCCCCTCCCCATCCTTTGTTCCCTTCCCAGTTTTCCTATTTCACAATATCTGTTAAACACTTTGCTCCTTATTTACACTTTTGGTTTCTCATACCAGAGAGACAGTGTGATATTTACACATGTGTGTCCAATGTATTTCACTTAAGTATGGTCTCGAGGCATTCCTTTATGTAGAAATGTCTCAGGCGTATCCTTCTTTATGGCAGAGTAGTACTTCACTGTATAAAAAAAACTCACATCTTCTTTATCCATTTACCAGTTGATGGGTTTTTGGGTTGTTTCCAAGATTCAGCTATTATAGACTATGCTGCTATAAGCATGGGTGTGGATGTATTGCTGTGGTATGATGCTTTTAATTCTTTTGAGAAGATACCCAGAAGAGGAATAGCTGGGTCAGATGGGACCTCTAACCTAGTTTTTTGAGATATATCCACACTGATTTTCACAGTGCTTGCTTCAGTCTACACTGCCACCAGCAGTAGAGAAGGGTTCCTTTTTCCCTATAGCCCTGTCAGCATTTGTTACTGGGATTGATTTTTTGATACTATCCATTCTTTCTAGAGTGAGATGAAATTTCAGCATTTTTAAAGTTTGCATCTTTCAAAAGGCCAGTAATATTGAACACTTTTTCATGTATTTATTTGCTGTTTGTATTTCTTCATCTGAGAAGTACATGTTCATCTCCTGTCCACTTTTGGATTGGGTGTTTAAATTTGGGATATCTGATTTTGTTTTTGTTTTGTCTTTTTGAGACGGCGTCTTGCTATGCAGTTCAGGCTGGCCTTGAGCTCACTTTGTAGCCCAGATTGGTCTTGGACTTGCAGTGATCCTCCTGCCTCAACCTCCCAAGTGCTGGGATTATAGGAATGGACCACCATGTCTGGCTAGCACAGTAATTTCCTTTCCTTTCCTTTTCCTTTCCTTTCCTTTCCTTTCCTTTCCTTTCCTTTCCTTTCCTTTCCTTTCCTTTCCTTTCCTTTCCTTTCCAGTACCAGGGATCGAACCCCCAACGTCGCGCTTGCCAGGCAGGGGCTTGTAGCACAGTCTTTTTCTATAAATCCTAATCATTTAATATATAGGGGCTAGAGAGGAAGTAAAATCGATGTATAAAACTATTGCTTTTGTAAAAACATTTTTTTTTTGAGACAGAGTCTCACTATGCAATTCAGGCTAGTCCTGAACTCACTATGTAGCCCAGGCTGACCTTGAATTTGAGGGGATCCTCCTGTCTCAACCTTCTGAGTGTTGGGATTACAGGTGTGCAACATCACACCTGGCTGTAAAAATAAATCTTGACACTTTTTAAAAAAACTTCTTATAGATAATGATAGTGGATTTTATATATAATGATTTGCAATTAAGGATATCTGTTCACCTAGGGTTTATTTTCAGGCTAACTACATTGAAAGTGAATAAAGATCTTCAAAATTTTTCTTAAACTGAGAGTGTATTATTTCTTTCAAATGGAATTTACCACATAGAATTTTTAAAGGTTTACTATAAGTTAGGTTATTTACTGCAGAACTTTTGGTACCTGCCAAGCATTCATTTTCCACTGCCACCACCTTCCTTCCAGGAGAATCTTGATTTTGTTGTTTGTTTGTTTATTTATTTTATTTATTT
Source organism: Hydrochoerus hydrochaeris (assembly GCA_004027455.1). Taxonomy (NCBI): domain Eukaryota; kingdom Metazoa; phylum Chordata; class Mammalia; order Rodentia; family Hydrochaeridae; genus Hydrochoerus; species Hydrochoerus hydrochaeris. The sequence continues at coordinate 79,822 of PVLA01008294.1, forward strand.
GTTGCCAGGGATCGAACTTACAACCTCGTGTTTGTCAAGCAGGCACTTACACCTGCTGAGCTAAACCCCTGGCCTGTTGTATGTTTAGAGTACTCCCCGTTTCCTTGACAGCTATGGAAGATTGGTTTCCTGATCTCAGCCCTCATAGCCAAATCCACACACACCCAAATCCTTTATGTAGGATGGCCCAGTGTTTGCATGTAACCTATGTGTATCCTCTCATACACTTGTTAGTTTTGAGACAGGGTCTCGTTGTGTAGTGACCAGGTTGGCTTTGAACTCATAAGGATCTTCCTGTTTCATGCTCATGAGTGCTGGCAGTACAGTTGTGTACTACCACACCCGACTGTACTTGATTGTTTTTGTGTGTGTGTGTGTGTGTGTGTGTGTGTGTGTGTGCCAGGGATCAAATTCACAACTTCACACTTGCCAGGTAGGAGCTTATGCTGCTGAGCTAAATCTCTGGCCTTTAAGTTTAAGCCCTGCCTGGGCAATAGTGAATCCTTTTCTAGTTTTACACTTTTTTTTTTTTTTGTACCAGGAGTGAAACTTAGGACCTTGTGCTTGCCAAGTACACAATTATGCTGCTCAGCTATATCCCCAGCCCCCTCAACTGTACTTGAACTCAACTAACACATGTAGTCCAGGCTGACCTCGAACTTGCTGTGATTCTCATGCCTCAGCCTCTCACGTGCTGTGGTCACAGGCATGTACCACCAAGCCCAGCCCATAAAGTTTTTGTTTTTTTTAAAAAAGAATTTGTTTTTGTAGTGTCAGGTATCAAACTCTGGGCCTCATATATAGTATGCAAGCTCAGTACCACTGAATTGTATCTCTAGCTCATCCTATGCACTTTATTTATTTTTGACATAGGTTCTCATTATGTAGTTCAGGCTGGCTTTGAACTCAGTATCCCAGGTTGGTCTCACACAGGAATTTTCCTGCCTTAGCCTCCTGAGTGCTCAGCTTATAGGCCTATGCCATCGCCCTCCTATACACTTTACATTGTTTCCAGACAGCTTATACCTAATATAGTGCATAGTTGTAATATTCTGTTGTTTAGGGAAAGACGATGTTCACAATGTTTGGATCAGGATATTTTTGATCTATGCTGTGATGGCTGAATCCATGGCTGTAGAGCCCACAGATAGGGCAGCCTTGACTATCCCTGTCTGAAAGGCTCCATTCCCTAAGCACTTTACTGCCATCTGCTGGAGGTTTGTCACACTGCCCTCACAGCTGGGCACAGCTTTGTGACAGGGGCTCCTGGCCCTTGTACAGAACTCAGCCTGCACAGCGGCTGGCAAGTCACCTTGTCTGGCCCAGATGTGACACAGAGGGGCGTGGTCCCTGCCCAGTTCAGAGGTGGGAGGTATGAATGACACACTGATAATCCTGTCTCCACCTGTGATGGCTTTGGTAATGGCTAAGTAATCTACTCTCTGCTGCTGAGATGGGAGAGAAGCCCATGGAGAGGGGTTCTGTTTCTCTGGTGATGTTCAGTCTGAGCGTTATGTGGGCGGCCCCATCCCGCACCTGAAAAGTGTTAGGAGTAAAGAAAGAAGCAGTTGCCTCAGGTACCTGTCCAGTCTCCTCCCGTTGGCCTGCTCTGCTGCTGATCCCACCCCACCCTGCACCCCCTCAGACCAGATGCTTATATAAAATGCTCAATGTTTATGTAAAATGGCACGCATTTGCATATAATCTACCAACATCTTCTGGTGTGCTTTAAATTAGCTCTGCATTACTTGTACCTAAGCAGTACAGATGCCATTAATCGTTACACCTATACTATACTGCTTAGGGAATAATGACAATGACAGAAATCTTGTATCATCAGTACAGATGCAGTTATTTATGCATATATATATATGTATATATATATACATATATATATACATATATATATATATATATTTTGCAGACTATGGAAAAATTTCATAACAATAGGGAGAATAACAATAGTTAATACATATTGTTATCTTTAGTTACTCAAAGTACAAAATGTGGGAATAAATTCTCCAAATGGTGTTTTGTTGTCTATGAATTATCAATACTGCATCAGTCATCCAAGTTTCTCTTTTTTCCGTATATTCCATTTCCTTTAGGATTGTGTCTCTTCTTTTGGATTGAGGATATTTTTAATTGTTTTTGTTTTGTTTTGTTTTCTTTTTTGATTCAGGATCTCACCTTGTAACCCAGGCTAGCCTCCAACTTGTGGTGATCGTCCTGCCTGAGCCCTTTGAGTGCTGGAAATTTTTTTTTTTTTTTTGTACTGGGACTCAAACTTGGGACCTCATGTTTGCCAGGCAGGTGCTGTGCCACTGAGCTAAATCCCCAGCCCCCGAGTGCTGGGATTATAGGCATATAGCACCATGCATGGGTCAAAGATGTTTTAGTTTTAAGTGAAAGAAAAAGACTGAAATTAACTTAGTGAAAATGGAACTGGTGATCAACAGGCCCAGGAACAGAGCTGACCTTGAGTGTGCCTGGGACTAGTTACCATCCAGGGACTGAAATGCACGAAGCCCACACTTCATTTGCTCTGTGCTCTGTTGGAAGAGATGACTAACATCTGGTAATTCCAGGGAACAGAGCAACCCATGTGAAATTCCAGGGCTTGGTTGAGGGAAAGAGTTTGGGTCCCCGGTCTCCCAATGTGACCTGGGAGAGAAAGGACCAAGTGATCGGTGAGCCTAGAAGATAGATCTGGGACTGGTTTTGAAGAAGAAGATGAGAATAGAAGACCACCTTGTCTTCTACACCTGCTTGTATTCTTCAGCAGGTGGGTGTGGGAAATAATTTGAGTGACTTGCCTTCTATGCAGAGCAATTGCTGCAACTTTGATTATATCAAGACTTATTTCCTTATATGGATATGTACAGAGCTGTATTTCCTTCTCTCTTCATTTGGCTCTAAGTATTGCAAATAAGGCTAGCCGAGGTACAGGTATGTAGTCTCTAAAGCCATCAGACAGTCTCCTGTTTCCTCACATTGTGCTCTCTCTAAAACATATAAGCATACCATCCTGGTGGATGGTAGAGCTAGTCAGCTCCAGGATTATCAACTGGGTATGAGCCTCAAGGTAAAGAGGCTGTGGGTCTCCTGGACACAAAAATTTACATATCAGAAACCAAATGCTATTCAGTTTCTACCTTAATTGAATTATACAAGGTGTTCCTTCTGCATATCCATATCTCTGCATTTTGTAAAGATGCTTTTCTCTCTACCTGGCAGCCAGCTGAAGTTACTCACGTGATTCCCACCATCCTCACTGTGACTCATCCCTGAGCCACCCCTTTTCTTCACAAGATAACAAATTCTGGGAGAGTCCTAGGATCAGGGCCTTTGTCTGCACATCCTCATGGGGATTGGATTTAGGACCCCTTGGCTGCCCTTCACTTGGAATATGTCTTGGTGGTTTCTTTACTCTTTCTATGGGTTGCAGTGGAGGTGGTAGATTGGAATTAACTTGCTGGGATTCCAATAACGTCTCAATGGGATTACAAATATAACTTTTTGGATCGTAAGGAAGACTGGAAAAGGGATTATGATACTTGGATGACTGTACTCAATATTTGGGATTACAATAGGTGGGGATTGTTTCAAGTTGGGCACTATTGAAGCAGAGGTAGGAAAAGGGCAAGCTACCTACCTTGGTTCCAGGAAAGAACTAATCCACCCATCTGCCTAGAGATGGAAAACATAGAGAGTGTCCCTTGCTTCCTCATTCACATTTCACCATTCTAAGGATAGACCAAGATTGGTTGGTATAGAATACTGAGTGGTATACTTGGGTTGCAGGACGAAATTCAGTTAAGGCTCAAAAACTTAAGCCTGAATTAAAGTGGAAAAACAACAATGACAATAGATCATAATAGTATTTAATGAAAAAACCTGGAAATTCTTACGTGGAGAATGAAAAGTGGTACTTGGAAATTAAGTAAAAAAATACAGAAATCTGAGTTCATAATCACATATGTCCACTCAAACCCACCCCCACCAAAAAAAGGAACATAGTTCAATTTTGGTTAAGGGTCAATCCATTACTCTCAAAATTTGTAAGTAAGTGTTTATTCTGTAATTCTTATACTAATTGAATTTCAGAATAATCTGATAGAGGAAAATTTCTTTATAGAACAGTTCCAGATAATGAATACAAAAAGTCTGTTAGAACATTAACACTTTGCAATCTCTAATGAAATAATAGATTTGGAAAATCAACATCAGTAACTGTTAAAGCCATTGGGTAAAATGTTGATGAGGACTTAATGGATGGATGATTAGGCTGAAAAAGACATGAATTTACAAATTATCTGAGTCTCACTAGAAGCAGGCTATGCAGACATTACCTACTTCCTGGCCTGTCACTATGGGAAGTACAAAGCCCCATCTATGAATGATTCTTGCCAGAAGTTTGCACATGAATCTAATCAAGAATCTAGATTTAACAAATTGGTTCACAAGAGATGCAGGACATAAAGGAACAAATTAAATGAAAATACAAAGATATGCTCAGCCAAGTCCACTGTGAGAAATTCTGTCAGATAAGTGGCATAGTTTCTTTGACAAGTAACAGTGTGTGGGGGTGTCAGTTTAGAGTCAGGTAGCCTGGGGGAGACACTGAACCAGGGAAATGTCTAAAGCTACCTTTGTTCTCAGGTGCCACTGTTTTCCCAGTGGCTCAGCCTCTCCCTCTGGCTGCTGTCCACACGCAGGAATTCTGAGCCCCTGCAGGAGAAGGGCAACCGTGCAAATTTAGGGGAGTCTCCATGAGTCTGGACTGGCTGGAAAACAGGGTAGTCGTGAGGCTATGGGTTCAATCCTCAAGAAAAAAGAAAAAGAGGGAGAGAATGAGTGAATGAATGTAGTGATTATAATAAGGAAGAGGGAGAGGAACAAAGAAAACAAAGATAGCCTTCAGCAGGTCCTGCCTCCTGGCACCCATGCCCAGGGTAACCTGCCCTCAAGTATGAGCAGACCCAGCCACTAGTTTCCAAGGAGCAAACCATGGCGCAGGCAGAGCCCAGCCTGTCCACACTTCTGTACATGCTGCCTTCCTCGTGCTGCTTTTCTTTCCCTGACTCCTCTTATATATGAATTGAATGGAACTAAGCAAAGGCAGTCTCTGGACGTGCTGCTTTTCTTTCCCTGACTCCTCTTATATATGAATTGAATGGAACTAAGCAAAGGCAGTCTCTGGACAACAGCCAGCAAGGATCTGAATCTTCAAGTCCAGTAGGGCTCAAGAAAGCACTTGCTGCCACCGTGAACATGAGCTCAGCAGAAAGCCCTGCCCCATCAACCCTGAGATGGTCGTGGCCCCAGCTGATACTTTTGAGGTAGGATAGAGAGTAGAAGAAATAAAGATGGGTAGAAAGGAGACAAGGAAATGGTAATTTTAAAAATTGTACTTTTTTGTGATACTGGAGTTGAACCTAGGGCCTTTGCACTATGTTACATCCCCAATCCTCTGTTTCTTATTTTGAGACAGGCTCTCACTAAATTTCCCAGGCTAGGCTCAAACTTTGATCCTCCTGCCTCAGCCTACCAGTCTGCTGGGATTTTAGTCATCATCGTTCCCAGTTAAAATTGTACCTTAAGAAAACTGTAGCTTCAAGACTCAAAGTTAGGGGGCCGGGGATTTAGCTTAGTGGTGTAAGTGCCTGCCTGGCAAGCACAAGATCGTGAGTTCAATCCCCAGTACCAAACAACAACAACAAAGACTCAAAGTTACCCAAGATAGGGCTAGGGGTTTAGCTTAGCGGTGTAAGCACCGGCCCTAGCAAGCACCAGGTCATGAGTTTGATCTCCAGTACCAAAAAAAAAAATTACCCAAGATGACAATTCCTTTCTTATCCCAAGTTTGCTTTTCTTCCAGGCTCTTCACTTCTAAATTTCTACGAGTCTACATAGTGAGATCCTGTCCCAAAAGCCCATAAATCTGGCCTACGTTTTCCTTCCAATACTATAAATCAAGCTGTTTTGGGGGGAGTGGTGGTACCAGGAATCGAATTCATGCCTTTACACTTGCCAGGTAGGCGCTTATGCTACTGAACTATTTCCCCAGCCCAATACTACAAATCTATAAGTTCCAAGGGCTCCACTTTGTAAGAAACAGTACTATTAATTTTTTACAACATTTCCAATTAGCAATAATCATGCCTCAGATAAACCTTGTTGGCTAAAATAACTGCCACTGAGCAAAGCATTTTCAAACTTCAAACACACAGGGTTTAGATTTTGGCCAATAAAGCCAGTTTTTGGCTTAGGCTACTAATGAGCACTCTGAGCCTAAGGAAACAAGCATGGTAAGTAAATAAGCCACTCAGAGATACAGCATCGCAGATGGTCCATCGGGAGGGTACCCCAAAACCTCCTGAGCACCCCTACACACATGATGCATGGTATGTCCACGCCCTGAGTGCCACACTTCTACTTGGCCTAAGCTGCCTGTGCCTCTCACCGTGATTAATCAAGAACCTCCTCTGGAGTAAGTTGCGGCCCCATCACTTCCTTGGGGGGACTTCCTGAAATTCCACCTGGTGAATTTTGGGACAAGGGAAAATAATTCATTCCAGCACCATTTACAGGTCCCTCTCTGGACCTCGTGGCCTTGTCAGAACTTCTTTGGGCTGGGTGTGGTGGTAAAGGCCTGGAGTCAGCACTCTGGAAGCTGAGGTAGGAGGAGGGAGCTGGGGGGCAGACTGGCCTACACAGTGAGACCCCTCCCCCAAACCAAAACAAATGAAAAACCAAACCCAAACAGGGAACTTCTGCTGAGCCTTCTGGGTGTTTCACACCTGAATTGTTGTTGTTGTTGGCACTGGGAATTGAATTTAAGACCTCAGGCTTGCCAGGGAGGCACTGTGAAGTTGAGCTACATCCCCAGCCATCAAATTTAAATTGTTACATTGTTACTATTATTTACTGAGGCTATCAGGAGACCAGTGATCATATCGGTCAATTCAGAGTCACCATGTACAATAGAAATTTTTTAAAAAATGGGTTCTAAAAATGCAACATAGGATATTGTCACTTTTTTTTTTTTTGGCAAGGTTTTGTGGTGTAGTTCAGGCTGTTCTTGAATTCATAGTGTTCCTTTTGCCTCAGGCTCCCAAATGCAGGCCTGTGCCATCATATCTGGCTGAATTTTTAAAATTAAAAACAACGAGGCTGGGGATGGTGGCACACACCTGTAATCCCAGCACTCAGGTGGCTGACGCAGGAGGATTGCTGTAAGTTTGAGGTCTGCCTGGGCTATATAATGAGTTCAAGGCCAGAATGAACTAAATAGCAAGACCCTGTCTCAAACAAATTTAATGAATAGCTTTTTTTCTCTCTTGTCTTCACTCTGAAGTTTTATGAAACAAGAAATGCTTGCTAAAGAGTTTAAATTGTGCTACTAAAGGGAAGGACTAGATATTTAAAGGTTAAACACAATTAAATACCTTATGGACTGAGAGTTTGGTTCTGTGGTAGATTGCTTGCTTAGCATGTACGAGCCCCTAGGTCCAATCCCAAAACTGTTGTCCCAGTATTTGGGAGGCTGAAGCAGGAGGATGATGAAGGCCAGCCTGGACTATATAGTGTGACCCTGCCTCAAACAAACCAAAACTGTAATAAAAAGAGTTAACAAAGGGGCCAGCAACTCCAATCCAACTCTATAGTCAAGAGACCTAAAAATACATATTCAAACAAATACTTGTACATGAATGTTCACAGCAGCATTGGAAAGGTAAACAAAATGGGGAAAAGCCATACCATGGAATACTGTTCAGGCATAAAAATGGAATAAACATGCTAATAGTTGCTACAAGATGAGTGAACCTGGAAAAAATTGTCAGCCAAAAGAAACCAGGTTCCAAAATTCATATACTACATGATTCTGTGAATATGAGATGCCCAGAATAAGAAATCCACAGAGAAAATGTTGCAGAAAAACCAGTATCAAACCAAATGGAAGACTTTGCACCAAGGAATCTAGAAGGCAACTTTATTGATCTTAATGCTGGTGGGCTAGGGGACAATAGTATCCAAATCACCAGCAGTGAATCAGCTCTGAGCTCAGTTGAAATACCATTTGCAAGCAGGAAGTACAAAGCAGATGGCAGGTGATTACATGATTGGTTACGTGAATTGCACTAAGTCACATACTGTTGGGCAAGCTATGTCTAAATATATTTACTGAAAAGGAATTGTTTACTATAATGCAGGAACACCCTGGGGACAAAAGAGGGGGTTTGAGCAGAGCAGGCAAAGTTAGAAGAGTCTTTGACTGGGTCACTTTGTCCCAACCAAAGTCCTTGAAGCCAGTTGGATACAATGCATATTCTTTTAACTAAGGGAAACACAGGCTGAGTATATCAAATCGACTCAGCACATTATCAAAAGAAAAGTAGCTGGACCCAAAAGTTAAGACGGACTGAATCTAGGAGGGTGCTTATATGACAGGCAGCAGGAACATAGGCAGAGCCACTATCTGATTTTTAACTTGCTGTAACATGTCTATAAATTTGCTATTCTATTACTGTGCCTTTACTATTTTGTACTAGAGTCTTTACAAAAGGAATTCCCAGGGGCAGGAGAAAGAGGGCAACTGGAGGAAGTGGCTGCTGCTGAGATAGGAGATTAGGGCAGGGAAAGCTGGCTGGGGAAGTAGCTATGACCTGTTAATTATAAGATCCCTGAACACATGCTCCGAACAGTTCCCAAAATCCTGCTCCTGGACTCCTCTAGACAACTCAAGCAGGTTCTCAATAGGATGGCTCAGTCTGAGATGTGGAGTTCCAGCACTGGCTCTCTGAACTGGATGTAGAAGTTGTCAAGCTCAAATTGGACATGACTTTCCCAGCACCCAACCTGGTTTCCAGCAGCAATATTGTTCTCAGAGAAAATCCAGCTCAGCACTGGTGCAGTTGCCCTTGGCAAACATCAGACAGGATGTCATATAGAAAAGATAAGGCAGAGCACTGAATCTTCCAAGCACCAGGCATCTGAAAACATCTACACATTTATACCAGACACCCTGAGGACTTTGACTACTGGGCCACTGGAGAACATTGACCACAGATGTTTGCCCAGAACTCATCACCTGACGTCCCTTACCTGATCTCCCTATTAACTCCCTTTGTCCAAGCCCTATAAAAAGGCTCCCTTAGGACCAGGAGTTTAGCTCAGTGGCAAAGTGCAAAGTCATGAGTTTGAAGCCCCGTACCAAAAAAAAAAAAAAAAAAAAAGGCTCCCTTTTTCTCTATACCCCACTGATGGCCTTTTCACCCTCTGTTTGCCTGCGCCCGGGCACAATAAATTCCATGCCATGTTGCCTTTCCATAAACCTGGTAGTCTCTACTGTTCTCTGACTCATGCCATTCCTTACAGAAGCTCACTCAGGTTTCCTCAAATTTGGCCCACAAAAAGAAGAGGCAGTTGTGAAAAGGTTGCTCTGGTGGCTTTTCCTCATGGTAGCCCACTCTGCTTTCTCCAGGGTGTTCTTTTGTCTTGCTTTTGCCAGGCCCAAGCTCACTCTGCAGAGCCAGTTCCTCCCCTATTCTTCACTTTTATTTTCTTGAATAAACTTGGCCACTGCTATTTGCTCCTTTTGCTTCTTTGTTTGAGACAAGAACTTGGAATCCACCTCCAGAAGGAGAGGAGCAAGCCAGAGCCTGGTCATGTTTAACTGGTAGAAGCAAGCTATCTAATCATATTTTGGTGTAGCCAACCAGGAGGAAAGCTCAGGCACTAGAGACCAAGGAAAGGCCCAAGCTGGGAAAAATTTTGTTTCCAAGAGGTTTTTTTCCTTTCCTTTCTGTCACCCTCTTTCCCTCACTCTGCTAAGCTGAGAATTGGGAGGACTCTTCTCAAGGTGCCAGGGAGGGCCTTCCCGGCCTGGTTGAAGGCTGGGTGAATGGAACTTGGGTTCTGTTTTTTTTTCTAGTTGCTCGTATTTGCTTTGCACATATGCCTTGTTGTCTGCCCATTTGTTTGTTTTGTATTGTGCCAAATTAGTCCATTTTCTAATACCCTGGTTTGTAAATGACTTTTCCTCCGTTTGTGTTTTGGTCAGGGGTGCTACCACATGACCTTGCCACGTGGCCAGTTACCAGTTGTCTTGTTGCACAACTCAGTAACTTTCACATGGGTATGTGTCACCAGTCGCTGCCATCTTTTTCTTTTCTCTAATTTTGCCTTTTTTTGAATAACCAACCTTACAAGCTAAGCCTCTGACTTTTAAACACCATATAGGCTTACTAAAAATGAGAGAGAGGAACCTGTTTTTTCTTTCTACAGGAAGGAAAAAACTGTGTTCAATCCCTTTAAGAAATAATGGGTATGGCTGGGTGTTGTGTACGCCTGAAAACCCAGCTCTCGGGAGGCTGAGGCAAGAGGATTGCCGTGAGTTCAAGGCCATCCTGAACTACACAGTGAGACCCTGTCTCAAAGTAAAAAAAAAAAAAAAAAAAAAAAAGAGGGTGGGGGCAGGAATACAGCTCAGCAGCACAGCACTTGCCTGGCAAGCACAAGGTCCTGAGTTCGATTCCTGGTACAAAAAAAAGAACTAATGGATACAAAACTTCCAATTATGAATATGATCATTATGTGTACCTAAACTGTACCAATAAATGTAATTAATAATAATTTTTAAAAAGAAAAAAAAGAAACTAATGAACACAGGACAAGCAAACGAATGAGGCAGAGACTACTCAACAGACTTTTGGGAAAGAATGAGGCATAGATTTGATACCTGGGTGCAGGTAACAGAAGGCCATAGGCCATCTTCCTGGAACAAAGAGAAGTAGGTCCCTTTTATAAGGATTAAAGGAAGGCAGGGACATTATGTGGGAAGATATTAATGAACATCTGTGATCAAAATTCTCT